>JBAIZZ010000457.1:0-48734 GCA_037355905.1 Heliconius aoede | reverse complement strand
CCCCAATGATTTCTGACAAAACAATTCTATATTTACTTAGAAAAAAAGATATGGCCGTTTATATCGCAAAAAATGCGTATTTCGATACTATAAACGGAATCAAAATTAATAAGTTACTTCCAGTCAACCTAGAATTATAACATTTTTGAGCTGGTATCTACAGATAAAACTAGTTCAGAAAAAATCTAAAATCTATACATTTGTAATTAAATCCTAAAAATAATTTTAAAATATTTGCAGTTAGCATGTACAGGTGGTAGAAGTTCATGAAATAGTCTGAAACTACACATTTACAGTTAAATCTTAAGAAATAATAGCCTTAAAAATGGGGGTAAAATCGGTATTAAAGCCCTACTTCAAGTGAGGTCATTGTGATTAATAATTTATTGTAGCACTTATTTAAATAACTCAAAACTATAATTGTGCTTACATAGTTTGTGTATTACGTAAAAAGATTACATTTTATTTTAGATATGTATATATATATATTTTAATTAACTGCATTACACGGCATACACTTTGATCATCTACTAAGTGGAATTTAATCGGTCTTAGTTATCCAGTATTAAAATTTTTACGTTGCGGAAATTAAACTTACGCCTCTTCAAATCCGTCGAAGCGTTCTGACCACTAAGCCATACTATTATGATAATATATCTATATCAAATTTCTTACACAAAACATTAAAGAAATCTGTTTTTTTATTAAAAAATAAATCATTTACGAACTGCGCTTAAATTTTTTTTTGAAAGTATAATATAAAAATAAGTTACACAAATTAAATACGTTAAAAATAGCGTAAATTAAATGTCGACTTGGTCTTAAATGAATTTTTGAATCCATCTATAAAGCAATTGCTCTATCTGCAGTAGGAGAGTGCGCGTGTTAAATTTCCGCTTGGCAATGTATCAACTCACCGGCCGCGTCCAGACATTTGTGTCGGTTTAACGTTAATGCATCTGACAGGTAAAGCCTAGTCTAGAATGGAAAATGGTTGAGTAATACAATTTATAAATTCATATTAAATGGCACCAGGTCACCTTATGTCACAAGCTTCTGGGGAGTGGCGCCCCACTGACCTCCAGAACTCCAGGTCAAAACAATATTTATTTCACGACTTTGCTTCGGGTACATCAGCGTCCAGAAAGAGTGGAATAGTTGTATAATAAAAAAGCTGGAAGTGCTCAATTTACATAATAATAGTCTAGCGGTGGCGAAACCGGTGAAAAACGCGACGTGGACTTAGAGAGGTTGGCAGGTGAGAATTCGTAATTCGTCGTAACTTTAGTGGAATTCGTATTCGTATCTCGACACGATTACGATACTTATGCGAATTTTGAAAGTTTCTGTTTTACATCGCTGCCTGAAGTACTTGGATAGCGTCCGACATAATAGCTAAGCCATTACTGTACCTCGTAAACAACAACTTAAAAGGCAAAGAAAAATTTTACATATTTTTTTTTAAATAAAATTATAGTATTTTGTAAATTCCACGTGTCTCCGGGACATGATTATTTAACATTTCATGCCAATATATTGGCAAAGGATTATATATATGGTAATACAGTAAAAAATACATTTTTATTTTTCCCCTTTCTCCTTAAGGAGGAGTGGTAAGACACTCCGTTATCCACCTTCCGACCAATTTTCGAGACAATGTTGAATAGCGCAACTTAACGCCACGCTTTCTCTTGTTACCAGAGCAGGTTAATTACAAGTAACAATGCAAATAATTCAATCCCCTCCATGAGAATCGAATTAAATTATTTAAACTTTTGGGTATTTACATACATTAAACAACATAAAATATACATGAGTACCAACATATGTACCTACGTCCTTTTGTTTTTCCTATGTAAATTTTATATATATATATATATATATTTCAAGCATATTCAGCATGGATTTAAAATGATAAGATATAAAAAATATAGAGAGTGTTGATGCGAATTCGTTTTCCTGTCATGAGAATGCCCCAATTATTCTCCGATTTAAAACGAACAAATTTCAAAGAAAACTGCCCTCGTCATTATTATAATATAATAGGAACAAATTAGGAATTAGAATAATTAAATTGTAATGTACAAGTTATGTATCGTATAATATTTTAAGTAATTATTAAGATTTTTAATTGAATTGATTGAATTTTTTTTTTTGTGTTATTCAACATTAAGGATAAAGAAGAACCACGAATGTTGAACGTCCGATTATGCCTTAGAGGTCAGAGCGCATGGATGGCTTCCACGAGGTGCGGGTTCAGTCCCGGCAGGATTAAAGTTTTTATATTTTCTAAAATAAATAATAATATACATATATTAAAGAAGTTCCCACTGATAGAGGTGTACGCACAACAGCACACGCTGATCGTAGAAATGTACAATATGGACAGCTGTTTATTTTCATAATATAATACCCACTAAGAAGTGATTTTGAAAAGTTTTTACCCTGAAAGGGTAAAAAGGGGTAAAAAGGTTGTATGAAAAAATCATTAAATCGGCTCCGATTTATGTAGATTTTTAAATGCAGACTATTAAAAATATTTCATTGAACACGCGCGTTTATGGTTTATCAACAAAACATAAATTAATAAAATTTTGTATTTAAATTGAAAATTAAAACATTATATCACCTTTATGTGATCTATGTAATATAAAATTAATTTATATTTTTCATACTTTGCAGACTCACGCTATGCATCTCTAGAGCAATAAGTTAAAGTAGAGGATATAAAAAGCAATTTGTATCTCTAAGCAATTTAAATTTTATTTCACAGTGTAATATAACTTGCAGTTTTCCTAGCATCGTTTGCGCTGGTTGTTTATTACTACATTACGATTACTGTCGTCGCCTTAAATAGTCACTAAAGAATATTAAAAAATATTAAAATGGGCTGTTTCATAAAATATAGAATATATGTAAAGTATAAAACTGACACTATGGTGGCAAAGTAAGAAATAATTTCGACACAAATATTATTTAGATGTTCCGTGAAATCTTAAACTAATATTGTGCCAGTTTATCAGTTTCAGGATTTTTATATATTTTATATATAATCTATATACGAGTATATATCTCAGTATAAATAGCGAGGGTGAGTAATTTACTGATCCAGAAGAAGGACAAGGTCAGAGGATTGTTAATATTGAGAAAACGGTGTTTTATGCCGAGAAATCGGAAAAGGAAAAAGGTTAAAATATTTCTACTCTTACTGGGACACAAGAAACCAAAGCTGGTGGGTTTCTATTCGGTTGATATTTTTTCTTAGTAAGAAATACGAGTAAATTTATTTGATAAAAATTATACTTCATTTGATTGTATCATTTAAAACTAAATACTTGTATAAGTCGAAAAAAAGACAATTACTATATAAAACACCCTATGATACATTCATGAGGACCAATCATGGCGTGGGCACAGACGTGTAACTGTAAACGCGATAGGTAATAGGTTCGATTCCCACTCGATTCGATGAAATATTTTTTATTTTCATTTCATCGCTCCCAAAAAATCGAATCCAATCGCGGTGTTGAGTTCCGCTAGTCAACACGCTATGTCTTAACATTAGGCTTCCTCTGCCTATCATGCTACATAGTGGATAGAACGTGAAACTGAAAAGAAAATGTAACATATTCAATATTATCTCGAAAGCGAGCATTTCTTCTACAGACATTAGTCTAATTTGAATACTTGTCTCGGATCTCGTTACGTATGCTCTTTAATCGATTAGTAAGGCGGTTCATCTGCAGCAGATCACGGATCACTCCTATACAGCTGTGTGTCATACACAAGTAGTTACTGGTAACGTTCCATCACAGCTGGTTTAAGTAATACTATACTAAAGTATATATTAAATATTAAATTATATATCAAATGATTAAAATTTATGACTAAAAATATATATGTATGCATGTATGCAAAGGGAACATGGGAACCTGGTGTTAAGACATGACGTTCCCATTAAGACACATTCGTTCCGAATTTTCGGGTATTGTGTTGAGTAACGGAATTCTACGCCGCGCTTTGTCTGGTTACCAGAGAGAAGAAATGAAAATATCAAATTTTTATTAAGTTTGCAGTCGCACGATGGCTTTAAAATATACGGTTTTTAAAGAAAAATATTCTTAGATATTACAAAAATTTACATTAAAAATCTAAATGTTTTTAATGGTTTTTCTAAGTATATTCTATAATCCTTCCATGCATTTAAACGATAAATGATATGAATATTTACTGCTCTATTGAGCAGTAATTGTCTCAGCTTCGATCCATATTCTTATATAGAATAGAAATATAGAATCTTGGTCAAATACAGGAATATCAAAACCCACGGTATTTAAAATAGCAAATTGTGGTAAATGCGTTTAGCTGAAGTTGAAACATAAACAGCCAACAATACAAAGGCATTCCTAGTGAAGTGCCGCGCGCAGTAATAGACAATGTTATCTAATTTAAGCTCTTGTGCCGCCGCTCTGTGCCGCCGCTTTGTGATGCCTGAAACGGGAAAGCTAGTTCGGTTCACAGTTGACCCGCTCCGCACAATTAACTTGATAATGAAAATGAAAGGCTTGTGGCTGTTAACCCAACTACTTGTTATAAATACTTTTTTTTTCAAGTAATTTTTATATATATATATTAAAAAAAAATTTAATGCGATTTTTTTTTTTGCGTTTCAGGTAATTGTCTAGACTTGATTATAATTAGTTTGGTGCATGTATATTACTTTGGTTGTATTTTTTTAATATTATGGATGCATTTGGTGCTTTTCTAAAATTATTAAAAAAAATTAACGGAATAGATGAGGGAAAGTGAAAATGAAAAATGATTTTTACTATATTAAACATTGTTATAGAAAGTTACCATATAGTGTACACATATATTTTAAACTAAAGTTACACTCTGGTCAACTTTCCCGTTCAGATTTCCAGCTCAATATTTGTTTACGAAAGTTTTGCATTTTACCCCATTGTGTATACAACCTTCGCCTCGCTCGCCCGACACCCGTCACAGCCTAGACCTGTGTGTACTGTACTGCACATACTACAATAACTGGAATATTAATCGCTTTGTTAGGCGGAGCTCGCTTTGCTGGGCTGCTTGCATACATTTTGAGTGCAAATTCAAGATTTCGCGCGACATATCTCATACGTCTGTTTCAAAGTGTTTATTATTTAATCGAATGTGATAGAATCAATTGCTTTCTTATTATTTTTTTGAATATTCTAAGGTTCAATTTGAAAGTAACATCGATAATAAATAATTATTATTTATAATGTTAAATAAGCTTACATGATAATAAATTTTGAGGAAGAAGTGTGCCAATGTGAGAACCGTATACCGTATAGCGAGTAGGCAGAAGGAACCTAGTACTAGGACATCCCGTTCCTCACTTCCCACCGAATTCTGAAAACATTATATATTGAATGACAAAATTCGACTCTTGGTCACCTGAGCGAAGAAATGATCATATTAAATATTTATTTTCCTTGAGAGGGAATCGAACGTATAACCCGTTGCGTATACCATCATATTTGAGTCCCATGCGCCACAACAGATCCTGATTGATTTAATTATACAAATTATAAGCAGTATGCACGACGTAATACACACAGGCGTACGTGGCAAGGTAATGCGCGGGCCTCCCTCGGGACGCATGCTCTTTTAACGAGACTGTGTTCAGTGGCCATTAGAGCGCGGAATGTGGTGTAAAAATTGTAAAACACTCGCATCTGCAAGTTTGTAGTGCTGCCGTGCCCTCGTTAACGATTTGCGTGACTAATAACGACGATGTTATATTTATATAGCTTCACGGTTCATAGCAGGGTAGGCAGAGGGAAGAAAATTCTATAGGAATTCCGTCGAATTCAATGCGTGTAACCACAATGTATTTTATGTATTTTAGACGTTGATAATTAATTAATTATTAATCAATTGGGATCATGTTTTTTTCCTATATTATATATTATTTATGTTTTTCTTGTGTGCTTATATTATTGCTGATAATATTTTCATTTCTTCAGAGTTGAGTTCCACACCTGTCCCAAATCCACCTGCTCTGTCATAAACAGATTTTGAAAAGAAAATTTCATAATATAATATTAATTTTATAACATTTTTGTTCCTTAGCTTTTTAGAGGAAATCTAGAGGTTAGAGGTATTATGTTCAAATAAACATAATATCTCAAAGCTTTCCACTTTATTTTGTTTATCAGACCTGACAAACGAAAATATTTATAATATATTTTTTCCCGGAGTTTAGATTGAACCTACTACCATCGCGCTGACATATAATAAAAAAAAATTAAATATTTTCTTTAATATTTTTCCAATATCATACTTTCGAAACTGAATAAGACTCATAAGTTCTACATTTTTTAATAACCGCTTACGTTCAGTTTTCAAATATATCCGCACAGGTGGTGTTCTTCTTACAAACTTTACGTGCGACAATGTGAAAACTTGCCTAGTTGAACCCTTATAAACTTGTATATTTTATTGATTATAGTTTCACACTGTATCCCGCTCGTAACTGGTTAGAAAGGGGGAAAACCTACTGTTAAGAAACTCCGTTTTCCATTAAATCAATCCATTGGCTGTTGAATGGCGGAACTCAACGTCGCGCTTTGTATTGGATTTCCCCGAGTGGGAATCGAACCCACAGTCGTCACATTTATGCGTTACGTCATAATGATTTTTATTAATAAAATAATAATTAATGTCTGTTTTTTTAAATTATACACAATTTCCAAGCAAATCCTTTGTATTTCAATATTAAATATAAAAAAAACAAAACCAGCAAGTATATTCTAGTATAAAAAACATCTTGTATTACAGTTTGAAGCTATATTAAAGTGAAGAAATAAATAATGAAAGCACGCGCCGGACTTCCAAGTACAAAGGAAGCTATGCAAGCACAATATAATATTGTTTATAGAAACAAAGAAATATTTCACACATACGAGTATATAGACACTGCAGCTTCGAAATATCTCTTCCTGAAGTTCTTATTTTCTATTATATTAGCTGGCTGTCTAGTAAGAATTGAATTTAGAATTCATATCAGCTTCACACTGTATCCTACACGTAACAAAGTGATCCAAGGGAACCTAGTGTTAAGACACTCCGTTCTCCATTTTCCGTCATTTTAATAAATATTTGAATTTTTTCGAGTAGGGATCGAATCCACACCAGTCGCGGTAATGTATGTACGTAAATGTATGTAAATATAGTAATATGTTTTCCTGCTTACCAAACTCTTGTTTTTTTTTAATAAGTGTTTTCTATTTATTTTTGTCTTTTTAATTTTTACTTCTTGCTAAGTTCCATAGTTCTAGGTTGACGGGAAGTACCCTATAGATATAAGGTAATTTCATATATTTTGATTCTAATCGGAATCGGAATCGGAATTCTAACTCTTAGTTGCGTTGACTTAAAAAAAATTTTCTATACTCCACCGCGCTGTTAGTGAGCATTTACTCTTGAATTCTGCTTTAGCAAAGACGTTCATTTGGAAACTTTAAATATGTCACCAATATAAAAAAAAATGTATAACATTTTTACAATTTATAATAATAAAATCACAAACATCGGTATCTATGCATATGCAGAAAGTTTTATACTATCATAATATAATCATTATAAGTCAGTCCTGACGATATAACACTTCAGTACATAAATAATTTGATTAATTTATTATCTAAATTGGCAACTGCAACCTCAGCGGTCTTCCTGTACTAGCGAAGCGTAAATTCTATACAACAATCGATGTGTTTGTTTATTTGAGGGTTGAGAACTCTAACCGTAATAGAGAACTTACCATCTCATATAGAGCATC
Organism: Heliconius aoede; assembly: GCA_037355905.1. Classification (NCBI taxonomy): domain Eukaryota; kingdom Metazoa; phylum Arthropoda; class Insecta; order Lepidoptera; family Nymphalidae; genus Heliconius; species Heliconius aoede. Next base: position 40,903 of record JBAIZZ010000457.1, on the reverse strand, counting down.
ATCTGGTATCAACACTGAGCTGTACCCAATTAGAGGAGCCTGACACTGGAACAGACCCTCACATATCCAATTGAATTTCCTTAAATAAAATAGATGAATATCACTGTCCCTTCTTATCAAGTGAGGGGAAAAGAGTATTGAATAGGATGTGCTCAATTGAATCTTCCGATTTAGTTATTCACAAATTCCTGTATCGGAAGCTTATTAGGCAACCATCTGATATATTTGATATATATATTATATTATCATTTTATTTCTTAGAATGTCATATTAAAAGGTATTTTAATTTCTGGTATATATACGGTACGTACTTATTAATGTTTGCGTCCTTAGCAATTCTTTTTCTTACTGTAGTCCTTATGTACAATTTTACAAAACTTTATTCATTTTTTTAACAAAATTAAAATGTAAAATATCACCTTTGTTAAATATTATTGATTACTAACCTCCCTTTTTTCAAAAATGTGTAAGAAAATGAATGTAGCGGGATTAGAACCCGCGCCTCTTGGACACCGTCCAAGCGCTCTGACCATAAGTCTATACGTTCTCATTAAGCTTGAGCTGTCTTTTCTTTAAGCTATAATTATTCTTTAGAGCGATAATCGAATCCCAATCTGCCTCATTTAGTTAGCTATCATGTCATTGACCAAAAATGCCGTTAATTACAGGATAGATATAAAATAAACGTATATACAGTTTAAAGTAAATCCATTGTTAAAGTTTATAAGCCGAGTATATATATACAATTATATGGTTGACTTAAGTTTAAATCTACGTATAAGTCCTCGTAGGGTTTACTCGTCTGTAGATACAAGTATCTGGAAATGGTCCAACAAACACAATATCCTCCTTGAAACAGCGAGTTCCGTAAGATACTTTCTGTAGAATAAGAACATTGCATCATTCTTGAGAAAAAACCGCTACTTAAAATATATGGACGAGAAGTAAAACTATATATTATACTTTATATTTATACTTATTTTTTTTATTATTTAAGCTTAATTGTTTTGCTTGAAAAAATGCATTTATAATTTTTGAAGTGTGCGATAGAAATTTGACCAGTTTTAAACTTAATTTGTATCTATATTTTGATATTAATAAAACTTAATATTATTGTAGAATTATTAATTAAAATTTATTTAGTAAAATTATATGAAGTACGTGAACGCCCTTGATGTGAAGCAGGGGCAGAAACACTCGAGAATGAAATAGGCTTCCTAATAACACTAGGCTTCCTTGCCTACCCTACTGCATGCGTGATACAGCGTTAAACTGATAAAGAAAAAACATAATTCAAAATAATCTTTATGTGGAAGATGAAAAAAAATACCTTCAATATTAAAACAACACGATTTTTTAACAGAAGAAAGTAGTTCATTGTTATCTTTACATTTTTTTACGAAAACGGTCCACTTTACTTAGAAAAAAGTACACGAATTTATACAAAAGAGGTTTGCGCAAACCTTAACTTGCTCGCTACTTAAGTGCGTTTGAAGAGCGCGCGCGCCCTACAACTCTTTCATGAAATTCATGTAAGGAAAGTGAAAATATAAATGAAACATATATATTAAATTAAGTAAATTTTTGATTTATTTAATTTTTCCATAGCTAGCTAAATCCCACTGGAGGAAAATTAATATTTCCTATTGACGAGACAAAGCACGACGTCGAGCTCCATCACTGAACAGGCAATTCCTCCATAACTCGGTAGAAATTAGGAAACGGATATGCTTAACATATTAAAATATTCCATAATACCTCTATAAATATATTTAAAGCACAATTTATTCATACATTTTGAATATATTTCCCCGAGGTATGAGGAACTCTGTAATAATTCAACAAATTCAGTTAACAAAAGTAAATAAATATGAGTCAATCAGCATTACGTACGTCTGTCTGTGTACCGCGCGCCTGTACTGTGGGCAATGAGGACCTATCGAGTTGAATCTAACAATTAAATTACTGGACGTCGATCGACACAATTTTCAACCAATATTGATTTAAAGCAAGCGACGCCTTATTCAATTTCTGTAGGCTCCACTTCCAATATAAATAATATATATTACACAAATATATTGAATTATGGATTTATATGTATATAACATATTTTGGATCTTTTATTTAATTTATGTTCTCATTTATCAATGAGGTCGTCGTGGCTTAAAGGCACAGGTAACTGTCACGCAACGTGGGTTCGATAGCCACTCAAGGGGTTTCCTCGCTCTGGCACCAAGACAAAAACCCGCCATTGAGTTCTGCCACTCTTTACGTAGCATCTCTTTATCTCTTTGTTCGATATATTAAAAAAAATTTTTTTTCAACTTCTAACTACATAGATAGTTATTAAATATGCTCTAGGTATTTTACAGATCACATTAAAAATATTACCTAAGCATATGGATTTTATGCGTTTTGAATGAGAAGAAATGGTAAACGTTCAGAAATATGACGGTCCGGCGGCACGAGAGGTGGTAAATTATGCACAGCGCCGTACGATCGAATATTGATGCTCCAATTACGCGAAGTAGGACATCCCAACGGGTAATATGCACTTATGAGTGTGCAGTCGTAATGGCACAGACCTCTGTATGTACTATAACGTTAATATCTATAATTTTCATGTATATAATCTAAAATTTTCTTTTATATAATATACAAGCAAAGCGAATGGTTTGATACTACATGCATCAATAAAAATATGCATATATTTTTTTTTTACAATACTATAGATTGGTATAATTTCCTTCTAGATTTTTCATAATATTTAATATTTTGTTGTTGTTTTTTATTTACGTCGTTCGTGCCAGTTCAGCACTAATCACGTCGCTTCGATTATGTGGTTTATGTGTGGGCTACCGTTGTAACGTCGTAACGTGTTCAATATTTGCCCTTAAGATTTTCCCTTTCGGCTCTCCGAATTGGCTCTTGACACAATTTTCCTTAATATTATTATGAAAAAAGTAAACTCGATTTTTTTTTGTGAAATACTAGTTTCATTTTGTTAGTTTAATTGTATTTTAAATAATATACAAGATAACTTTCAGTATGCATTTGTATTTTCAATATTTCAGTTCGTAAATTAAATCTGGAAATATTGAGGTGCCTGAAGCACTCCAAATGTGAAAAATAAAGAAATTCTCCTCTTGCATCGCTTTTCAAAGTTTATTCGACAAGTATTAATAAATATTGCTCGCTACAAATAAGTAGGTATCTATTGAAGTTTCATGAAAAAGAAAATTTGTGAGTAGATATGCTGTATAGACAGGTTTTGTGAATATTATGTATGTTATTTTAATTAATGACGCCAATGGTAGCGCAGGGTTACAAGCGTGAGACTGTAATCGCGACTGGTTTTAAGGATCCCCTATCAAGGAAATGAAATATTTATTTAAATTGTGCCGAGGCAAAGCACGGTGTTGAGTTCCTCCCCCTCCCCTCCACGTGTGTGGAGAACCCGCTGAATTTTTAGTGTTTTTAGAATTTTTCGTTAGTTCAATACCTACCATGCTGTATGCGGTATACAGCGTGAAACTGATTTATTTTATTTATTTTAATTATAATATTATTATTTTATGTAGAGGTCACGAGTGTTAAGGTCCAACAACAATACTAACAATAATAACAATAAAATTTAGTATAAAATTATATATTTCTAAAATTATTACGTTTCTAAAACTAGAAGGAAACGATGATAATGTTTGTCGCTTTAAATGAACAGCCATTATGGCGGCAGTCCGGCTTCATCAGATAATTGGCCTCTTTGATGTAGCGCAGAGTATGAATAAGCTCGCTTAAACACGAACTCGAACTGAATATAACTTAATTTTAATTTAATGTTAAATTTTTTTAAGTAAATAACTAACTGCGTATTAATCAGTAAGTAAATACGGATTGCGTAAATAATGCGTTTTGAATAACATTAATGTTGGTGGCAGTGCTCGTTTTAACCAGTTTAGTTCATTTTGAAGTAGAAAACAAAATTGAAGAACTCTGCTGCAATGAAGTGGTCACATATTGTCAGTAATAAACTTATTACATCTGATAGGGTAGTAGAATTATTAAACAAAATTAGAGTATTCCAATATTTGAATTATCTATCTAATTATGATTATTTATCTAATTATGATTATTTATACATAGAAATCATGTAGGCATAAGCTACCTATGTACTTTTGAAATTTTTTCACAATTTTAAACCTTAACTCAATTTAAATTTTAAATAAATAAAATATTTAATATAAAATTTGGCTCTTACGTTGAATCCAGAACTCAATTAACCCTATAAAAGAGCCAAGTAACTAGGTATCCACTCCAAGGTGGCCACACTACTTTACACCTCAACATCTTCTCTTACCGTACTAGTGCCAAGTTTCAGATACAGGGTTTGGAGGTAAATTAAGGAACGTGCCAGGAAATAAAAAATGAAAAAGCTCTCGTATCGACGATTAAGGCTCTGCAACTGAGAGCGGCGTAGGGTTCCCTCGTTTTAGCTTAGAACCTCTAGGCACACAGCTTCACGCCATTCAAACATTATGGAAATTCCTTTGGACGAAACGCTTTGAATTTACATTCTTCATTTGCATAGCGTCTTTATTTCCTACGTCATACAATATGGAAGTCCTCAAATAAAGTGTGAATAGGTATTTTCTAGGGGAAAACTTGATATTGTCAAAAGCGTTTTTCAATATAAAAAAATAGTTTCTATAATCATAAGATTACATGAGTAATATACTGAAAAAATCCCTTTTAGTAAGTGAAGCTTTACAGAAAACTAGGTAAAAAAAGCTTAATGGCGTCTATTTAAATGATATATATGTATAGTACTACAGACACACCTATAACAAGGTTAGTTTTAATTAAAACGCGGTTAATTATTTTTAGCTCACTTTATTTCAGTATTTTTTTTCTTTATATAACTTTATGTAACCTACTCCAGTTCCAGATTTAATATCGTTAGTGAAGTGAACAAATAATTTATTTAATAATGTGTTGTAACTGCTCGAATAAAACAATTCAATTTCAACAAATTTTCTAAAATAATACAATATTTTCAGTGTTACTATTTGTTACTTACCTAACAAAAGTATTCCCTTTTTACTTTCTGAATTACCTACTAAGGAATCCTAAAAAAAATCACAATTCACATAGCAATAGATAAGATAGATCTTTTTTTTCTTTTTTACACTTAGTTTATTCAATGAGTTTGATGGATGCACAATAGAAGGTAATTGAGAGGAATGATCGCTCCGACACATAAAGCGTCCTCGAGGATACCGGACGATGCCGACAATAACTCACAGTAAAATATCAAAGACAATTTATCGAGGTGACAATCTTGATGACGGAGACGGAGATTTGCAGACAATTTCTTAGATGTGCTCCATTGTGGAAGACCGCGATTCCGTAATTGATATCAATTACCCTCAAAATCCCCTACCCCCTCCGTTTTAGGCTTCACAACAAAATTTTACCACTTTTATAAGTGGCTTGGCAAATTTTGTTATTTATAATATAAATTATTTAAACGAAACGTGTCGCAGGGGCAGAAGCCTGTGAAGGTAAACACTTGTGGGTTCGATTCTCAGTCGAGGAAATAAAATATTTTATATTTTCTGGTGTCTAGACTAAGCGAGGGGTTAAGTTCTGCCACTTAACACGTTATGCCGCCAGAATTCGTCGAAAAACAGTGTGTCTTAACACTATGTTCCCTCTGCCTACCCGTATTGTCTATGCCGATTAGGTCGTCCGCGTTGTGCAGAGGCTCATTTTGTGCCAAATTCCTATTAATATATGTATATAAAATATGAACAATTTTAGAAAAAGAAATCTTAAAAAAAACAGCTTCATACATATAAGTTAATACCTAACAAAGTAGTTGTATAGTCGTACTTCCGGTTGACCTTTAATCCTGAAATCGGTGTGTAACTCTCAATGGGCGAATCCGACTCGACAATTGACCGGTTTTTTTTAAATGAGACACATTTCACAACTGCTAGCTGACAAAGGTGTTTTAAATCAAAAACTTATATAAAATAATTATAAGTAATAATTTTTGATACTTATTTTATATAAATAACAAATTTTACTTTGTCATACATTATTAAGGTCCCTTGTTGTAAATTGTATTGTATATTACAATACCCTTATGAACGTCGAATATGAGAATAACGCTAAGTTAAATATTTGCCAGTTATAGTAAACCGCCCTTCACATCGTAAAATAGAATAGGTGTTAACCTTTGTTTTTATGGTGTGTGTAAAATCCTTATTTAAAAGTTGATGGTAAAAGACGCCATTGTGTCGCAGTCGGTAATAATATGGTTATTCAAATTTCAAATCGCTTTATAAATTTTAAATAGGCGGATATAGTATTTTAAATTACATACATACATACTTATTTAAAGCATAATATATTATATATTTTTAGCTTCATGCTGTTTACCCCACACAGAACAGGCAGAGAGTCTAGTGTTAAGACACTCCTTTCCCTATTTTCCGAAGAATTCTGGAGGTACTGTGTATTGAGTAGCGATATTCAACGCCACTCTAAAAGTATTAAAATTTCACATAAAATTATTAAATATTTAATTCCCTCGAGTGGTAAAGGTTTCTTCGAGTCTTGTCGTGATCTTAATTTCCTGAAAGTAACATAAATAATCTTTATTTACATAATAGCTAAATAATTTAATTATTATTTCTAGACCATTTTTTGCTACATAATATTTACATATATTTGTTTTATTGTTTGTATTTTAAATAAATTTATATTCAGTGGGCAGTTGTATTTTCAATATTTCATTTAATTAAAATAGATTGACTCTGGAAATATTGAGGTGCCTGAAGCACTCCAAATGTGAAAAACAAAGATAAAAGTTCTGCTCTTGCATCGCTTTTCAGATCGGCGTTCGACAGGTATTCGACAGGTATAATAAATATTGCTCGCTATTGGAACTAAATATTTTTTTACGTATATTTTTACGTACGTCAAAGATAATTATGCGTAATTTTGACGCATATTTTTTTATTTATCTATAGATCGGGACATGTTTATTGTATTGAAGAAATATATAGTTATGTATTATACATATGTACCTACAAATAATGAAAAGTATGGAGAATTGATTTAAATTTGTTTACGTTTTAGAAAAAATACACCTTTGACTTGAACCTTTTCTATAAATTAAGAAAACATTAGTTTCTTTTGTATAAAAGTCATTATTTCTGAAATAGTTACAATGTTGTATTATAAAAAGAATATTAGAATATATTAAATTCATCAGAAACATAAAAGTCAACCAGAAACACCTTTGACAATTATAAAAAAATCTTATGCTTCCCACAGATGACTTTTTTTTCATTTTTTGTATGTTATATTTGACTTTCGCCCAATTTCACAGAGGCAATAAATACATTGACTATATTTTGTCAACCAATTAAGGCCTACATTAAATTCGCAAGAGTAAACTGCATACTTATATTTCCAACCAAGAATAGTCGGAAAGGATCGAGCGAACAGGAGTTGAAATGAACTCGCTGTTCATTATAATACTTATATTATAGTGAATATATATAATAGTGAAGCTATTAATAGGAAACTAACGCTTAAAATAAATCCAAGAACAAAACAAGCATAGAAATCAAATAAAGATGAGGACATTCGTATCAAATGTCATTACAATGTTACCAGTCTCTAGTTGAAGGAAGGTGACAGAAGGAAGGTGATTCCATTTCATCCCATTCCATTAGACGAGCCCACAAATAACGGTATACTTACTTACTATCGGTGTAACTACATATGTACAGCGTTATAGGATACAGAACTGTCAAGAGAATTAGTTAAATACTTGTATCCCGTCAAGCAGGACAGTACAGGTGTTCGGATCGTCGATTTGTATTTGCCTGAAGTCTCAACAATTTATAACTTTGTGTTATTTTTTTCTAAATATTTTCAGTAACTAGAAAACAAACTTATTACTTTAAGAATGTTTAATTTTACTCCGGTTGGACATCTGCATATTTTTTTAAGAACCTTATATATATTTCTGTAGAGACTTATTTATACTCCATAGATGGCGTTTGCCTATAAATTGCCGTTACTTTACTATTATAACGCTTAGGCTCAAAAAACTTATTTCCGATTAAATTGACTATTAAAATATCTAATAGAAAAAAATATTAGAGGGTAGTTAAGCAAAGTAGCGTTTACTTATCAGTCTGAATGAACTTGAATTGAACATTATGTATGTGGATCATTACTTGTAAAATGTTATGGTCGACATATAGCTCCAGGATAGCAGGCACAGTACCACTGAGTGACAATGATTTTTTATTTCGTTTCTTAATATTCTCTACATTTAATTTATAGAGACAAAAAATTATGCTTATTAACATAGAACCGAAAATAGTAATAAAACCAAAAAATGTGCTCAAGCTATATATTTTTTAAACAGTTGGTAGGAAGGTAAAGTAAACGGAATAAATATATTATTAACTTACTTAACACTAATTATATTTTTAGGGTGCATCTTTAAATTATTTTTTTTTAAATAATAACAATGAAAATGAGTATATAATAATGGCCCCAGTAATTAATTTAAAAACCCAATTATCTTATTCATATACTCCCATAGAGTAGATAAAAAAAAAATAGATAAAACTGTATAAACCAAAGTAATTTACTTAATAAATAAAAACAATACCACATATTTTATCACAATTATTAATTAGAATTTAATGTAACAATTACATTATCGATTACATACATGTATATTATTACAGACAGACCAACTAAAATAAAGGTAGACAATACAGAAGGCACTTCTAAAATTATTACGCTTGAAAAATCTTATGAAATAGCCTCATTCTATATATACTTCATTCTAATATGAATAACAAGAGTTGGTTACCATTAATATTAAATAAAAAATTTAATCTGCTAATCAGACTACAACTATACAGCTATTGTAGTTAATTGGCAGTCCTTGTGGTTTTCTCTACATGATAGTGCATACTTTATAATCAAGATATAAACAGATACATAGCCTTTCCTTACATATAAAATAAAACATGAATAATTTAAATAATTTATTCTAAGAAACGACAATAAATAAATGGTAATAGAGTTTTTTTTTCCATTTCAACATAATCTAAAAATTATTGCACAATATTACTTAACCATGTTGCTCATAAAGTGAATAGAGTAAACAGACTATGGATACAATAACATATATATGACATATTTTAACTTATAAATAGAACAATTAATTTATGACCAGTCATACACCACAGGTGCAAATCTTAATATTAAACAATGTAAAGATTCACATGTAACATTTTATAATTTTTAAAAAGTTATACATATATAAGTCTTTTTTTTTTGATAATTTAAAACATAAAGCTTAAAAACGTAAATATTTAATTTAAAATTTAATAGATCAAGACAATTTCCAGATCATTACAGAATTGGTACATTTAAAAGACAACTTTTGTTCATAAAAAATTATGTGTCATAACTATCAAATTAACCAATATTTTAAAACATCTTGCAAATCATTAATTTATGATAATATAACTTTAATAGTTTTTTCTATATTTGTTCTACACATTGGGCAATCCTCTAAATCTTTTTTAGAACAAGATAGGCAGCAACACATATGACCACATGGTACAAAAACTACTTCAGACTTGGTTTCCATACAAATAACACATTCACCTTCTGTATTTACTTCATCTTTTTCATCAATATTCAGAACACCAGAATAGTTTTTCTCATCAGATTCCGCAGGTGGGGCAGTAGGACTTAAAACCATTATATTTTGAAGCTCATCTGTCTCCAAATTTTTACTCTTTGTATTAACATATAATTTTAATGCTCTCAATATACCCTCTCTGTCTGAGCTCAAAGATACTCCAGCTTCTTTTAAATTTTCTTGGGTAATACTTAGTAGTGACTGACCTGAAAACAAATACTTCACTAAAAAGGGGAGGCAATGAATGACTTCTTCTTGTAGAAGATAATTAGCAAACACCGGATCGAGTTTTCTAATATTAAATAAAGATTTTGGAACAGAATCTAGGAGTTTTTGATAACTTTTAATCCAAAAATCACTAGATCGATTGGCTTCATCCTCAGCTTCTTTCAAAGTTTCAATCAATTGTTTTCTTCTCTTACATTGTTGGTCCAATAGGTCATTTAGCAGATCAACTAATTTTAACCTTTGGTGTAGTAGCTCATTGAAATTGCAAGCAATTTGCATCTTCTTCTTTTCCTGTTCTATTATACTAAGCCTAGCTAGATGTGTAGAAATTAAGAATATTTCTTGGTTGAGACTCCAACTTTTTGCATCAACTTGATCTAGTAGTGATGCAACAATAGCTCTTTGGACATCTTGATCTTCTACAAGTTGTTGGACAAGAACGGAACGAGATTCATCCTTGTCATTTAAATGTTTAGCTAATTTTAACTCCCCTTCTAAATGTTGGGATAGTAAAGTTTGTTTAATATTATTCAAATCATCTCTATAACTACTCTTGTGTAACTGCATAGAATAGTTGCTTTCTAGTAACTTTTCCATTGCACATAATATATCAGCCTTTTTGACATTATCATAATTTTGTCTGGTAATCTCAAGTAAACGATTATGTTCAGCTTGTTCATAAGCAAGCTGTTGTTGTATAACTTCTGGTTCCAATCTATCATTTTGAATGAAGTTTTTGACTAGACATTCAATTTCTTCTTCTTCTTGTTGTATTAATTTCATCATTTTCTGTCTTTCAATATCACGATTTTCTTGTAACTTAGCTATCTCAGTGTCAAGTGTTTGTTGTTCCTGCAAAAATTTTGATAAAAACTTTTCCCTTTGTTTTTGATTAGCTTTATGTATTTTATTTTCCTGCTCTACCATTGAAGCCTCTTGTTCTTCCCATGTTACACCTGCAAGTCTCCCAAAAATATTGTAATTTGTGTTGGGAGCTTCTGAAGGGGATATATTTGAATCAACCAATGCTGGCTGTTTATAATCTACATTCATTTTAGAACATAAGTATTTCATTATTTCTTGTGTTCCTTTAGAAGAGACTTCCGATGGAGGGAAGATAAAGTTATCGCCATCTAATTCCAATGATATTAAATTACTAGCTAAACATAATTCTGAGCAAAGTTTATTTAAATCTTTGTTTTCTTTAATATTTAAGTATGTTAATGATTTTAATTTACCCAAAACCGGATTTAAAAGTTTTATTTTATTTTTTGACACATCTAAAAGTTGCAATGATTCCAAAAATTTTATTTCATCTGGTAGAAATTCAAGACAGTTATTTTGAAGATAAAGTTCTGTCAGGTTTGTTAGGTATTTTATAGTATTAGGAATTCGACAAAAATGATTGCTACTTAAATTAAAAACTTTAATAAATCTAAGATCTGACAACTGCCCTCCTTCTTCCAATGACTGTAGACAGTTGTTGTGTAGATATAAGTTATCTTTTCTAAATACTTTACAAATAGAATATATTCCAGAAGGCACTCGCCGAAGTTGACAGTCGGACAAATCAAAATCTGGTTCCGGAGATTCTCGCGCAAGGTATAATTTTCTTTCTAATTTCGCGCGGACATCCTGAGAGTTATTAGAATGTCTACCGAACAGAGACATTGTGCGTTGCAATCCTGATAATGCACAACCCATTAAATATTGAGTAAAAAATAATGACAGTATTTATAATTTTAAATCACTTCAATTTCAGTCTAGATGTCACCGTTTTAAAATAGTCATTGCGAATAACTTTACTGTTATCTCTTTATCATGGTCGCACAAAACTTTACATCAAGTAGTTTTACATTAATCACATAATCGCTACCTCAATTTAAAAACAACAATGATGCACCTACCCATTGTCATATTGTGTTTCTGTCAAAATCTATGTCAAAGCTTTCCACAGATAAACAAGATACTAGAAAGCTACACAGATATTTCAGATATATTGAATTTTATAAGAGTTTACACCGTATACAGGTACCGTCGGTAATTCGTTTTATAGAAATAATAAACTTTTATTTAAAAATTGCTTATCATCATTTTATTATCATCTTAGAATAATCATGAAATGAATATTACACGCAACTCCACAAGGAGCTATTTAAACATATAAAGCGTAGTAGACTGTATAGATTTTTTTATATACAAAAATGAAAAATCATATTACTAGAAAGCATTGTAAATAGATTAACATAAATAATACAAGTTGTAATTTAGAATATGTTAACAGCAATCTGTATAAATCAAATATTCTATATAATACCTAGAATTATCTAGGTATTAACCTAACGTACCCAGGCAACGTATAAAATGCTATGAATAGTTCTTCACATACTTTAACTAGATAAGGAATATAATTTGTATCTCACACTAAGCAAAGAAAAATTTGTTTTAGAAAACATAAAAATAATAATTATTAAAAAATTTTACGCAACATTAATTTGTTTTATTTAAAAAGTATCAAGTTATATCATTCTAAAATATTTTAGAATGATATTTTAGAATGATATCATTATAACTAACGGAGCGCGGGAAGAATTTATTCCCACGCAAACAAACCCCACATCTGCGCGCAACAAGGCCGAAATAGTGACCGTACCTGCTATTGTCCCAAAATAGAAACGGAGACAAGGGTCCAAACGGCAAAAAAGCAATAAATATCAAACTTCCTGGAAAGGTTCGGCGCCACAAAAAAACCCTAATCGGCGTCACCCACGCTACCCAAAGCCCCGCCCCTAACACAGCCTATATAGCAGACTGCGACTTTACGCAGAGTACCCAAACAATTTATTCTATACATTTACATTTATCATAATTTTACAAAACACATTAATATAGTATATAGTATAGGTTACAATACAAAGGGAAATCGATCCGGGAAATTATAACGCATGTAACATCATCACAATAATTAAATTAAACTAAATACATATAACAGGATTCCTTGAGTTAATATAACAAATATTAAATAAATATAAAAGATCTCAAATATTCAATGCATATAGGCTGTGGCACCCACGCTTTCCTACAGGCCCCGCCCCCTTCCACAGATCTTTAATTAAAATAATATTATTTTAAATATTATAATTTTTTAAATATTATTATATATATATATATAATAATACTAAAATAATCTTTAATTAAATTAAAACTTTATTAATACAAAAAATTTTAGAAATTCAACATACACAATCTCCGTATATAAAATGATCCGTACACCTACCAAAACACCAAAGCCTCAGTCGATAGAGGACAACACTGAGTGCATAAATATAATACACATAAACACGGGACCCGATACAAACACACACAGCACCCCTATTATGTCACCCCTCCAGATGTCTCCAGACATCCCCTTAGATTCACAACCTCTAGCTCAACAAATTCCCCCCAAGACTAAAGCCAAAAGCAAACTCATCATCGACAAACCCCTCCCAGTGACCGCGGACCGTATACAAGACCTCGACTCCTACATCTCCACGGTGAATTCCCTCACTACTGCCATTATCGAGACCGTATGTGAAAACCGCAGTGTAACGGCAATTAATAAAAAGTTCATCAAATCGGCTTCGGCAGAAATCACTAGGGCGACTGAGAAACTCCAAAATCTCATACCCCTCGATGAGGTACGACAGCCGGTAAACACCGAACCACAGCCGACTCCCGCCGATAGAGACTCTCTTAAAGAGGAGCTAGCGGCGGTGATACGAGAGGAAATGAGCAAACTCAAAACAATGAACAGCAGTCAAACATTTGCTCAGATTACCTCTATAAACAACGAGACCACTGCGAAGCCCACTGAATCAACCTACAAGCCAGCAATCATTGTAACATCTAAAGTCGACGTCGAATCGAAAGATGAGACAATAAATAAATTTAAAAAATCTATCACATTCCGAAACAGAAGTTATGCACCGGTTCGGGTCCAATCAATAACCAAAAACAAAATCAGAGTAGAGTTCCAAAATGAGACGCAGTGCGAGGAGACCTTAGTAAATCTAAAAAACTCCACTGCGGTAACTGCGGAACCTGCCAAAAAATTGTTCCTGATGCTAATCCTCAAGGGAGTCTCAAATGACATCCCAGTCGAGGAACTAAGGGACATAATAAAACATCAAAATATCACAATAGGCGAGGCCATTAGGGCAGAAGAGGACCTAAAATTGAGATTTAAAAGAAACAACAATAGGAACACCCACCTATATAACGCCGTGTTGTATAGCTTGTATACCCACTTTTTAACAAGCAATGTGTAAAGTATATATAATAAGTAATCTATATTCCTATCATCGGTTTGTAAGATCAGGTTAGTTATTTTCTACTTGAAAACTTAATCTGCACTTAAAAACCGCCAAATTACAAAGAGGCAGTTTAGTTCGTAGACTAACAAAAATCTGCCTTCCTGCACGTCACCTCACATACGTATACGCACGTCAGTTTACATACAGTACTAGCAGCGCATTCGGTATTGTATAGATTACTTACGCAAAGTATAAAAAGATATATATCATACATTCCCTACATGTTCTTGCCTATATTCTATATAACCTGTATAGAATACTGAATTATATAGATATGGGCGGTAACATAAATAATAACTTAAAAAATATGTCCGGAAAAATATAATATATTCTTTTCGACTTAAACTTCACATCACATTTTGTGATGCGAACCTAATGAGATATCACTCTCATTTCAATAATTGAGACATTTTGTGATTCAATCCATTGATACCTTAATTTGTCAAGCCCTACCAAATTGATTATGATTTTTATGTTTATTTGTTCTTATTTGTTCTTTTTGGCCGTGTGGTCCCGGCTTAGAATAGGATCACCCTGGTACTGTCGGTGTCGTAAGAGGCGACTAAAGTACGTGTGGTAGAGTCACGTCGCCAGTAATGGCAACACGCATGGGCAGACTTGACCGGATTTAATACCACCCCCGACATTTAAAACCGGCGTGAAGTGGCCCTTGCCACTGCGTTTCGCATTAGGTAATGCCGGGCCCCGGTGCCCTTCATCTCCACCTTAAAGGCTGGCAACGCACCTGTGGCTCCTCTGGTGTTGCATGGGGTCGTGGGCGGCGCTGATCACTTACCATCAGGTGACCCGAACGCTCGTTTGCCTTGTCCTCTCCCATAAAAAAAAAAAAAAAAAATTATTATCAACTTTTTAACTCTAATAAAGTTTTGAAAAGTATAATTCTAGAGGTATAAATCTAAAAACTATTTACTATATTCTATCTATAATGAAAGGACGGGGAGTTTCCATGTCTATAAGTTTGTTTAAATGCATCGTTATTGAACCATTTTTCATTTCTTGGTATATGTTCATCAAAAAAGGAAGTATGCTTAGGATAATTGTAGTTATTAAAAAAATCTTTATAACTTTGAGGATTTTCCGCATGTTCCGTGGAATAATCTTTAAAATTGTATAAATCTCTATTGTCTTCATCATTCTGTGACTGCTGAGCGCTTGTACGCGGTTCTTTATTATGCGACATTGTAAAAATCTCTTCTTTTGAATCATCGTCAAAATTTTCTGACACAACATCTGCATTCTGCTTCTTATTGTGTATGATTAGTAAACCCTGATTTTTATTATCTATTTGTTGAGGTAATTTTGGTAAAGTATAAGGAATATATTCTATTCTTTGCCTTTTATCATGTATTTCGTCATTATTAATAATTATTTCTTCTCCAATTCCAGTTCCTTGAATAAGTGTTTGATGAGGTCTCTGTCTCGCTTTACTAAAATAATCAAACACAGTAATTTGAGGTGAGTCTCGGAATTGATTTGCTTCAGCCTTTGGCAATTTTATAATCACAGTTTTACCTTTTTGGTATCCTAAGCCATGGCCTTCAAAAGGCTTATTTTTTGCTTTTTTCTTGGATGCTTTTTGAATTGAATCATTGATATCCGCTGGAAGATCTGAATCTACATCACAATACATTTTGTTGAGTTTCTCAGTGTCTTTATCGGACAAACCAATTCTTTGACCAATTTGGGCCCCAAGCTGAAAAATAATAATAAGAATATGAATATATTATTTGTTGTAAAACTGTATTAGAAATATACGGAAATTGTATTGAAAATGAAGCATTCACCTGTTTAGGTACCAATGTGTCTTGCCCATTTACAGAAAAAGCTTTTCGGCTATAATGAAGTACGCTGTCGTAGTCGTAGCCAACGCCAAAGTCCGAAACCGAAAATGAATTGTATTTTCTAAAATTATGTCTCGCATCTGAAATGTACGTCAACATTAATTAGTCAGCTTATTGAATATAAGCGCATCACATGGAAGTAGGAATTGGGGGTGCCGGATGGCCCAAGCACACCAGAAAATTTACTGACAAAAGGTCAGAATCGAAAATTAAAAAAAAATCCTTTAATGAACATAATATTTATATTTCAAAAGTTAAGGCCCCTCCAAAAAATACCTCTAGATCTGTCCATGGTGTATCATAAAATAAAACTTATTTAGAAAATATGATTCTATGAAAAAAACTTTGATTTACTTTTAACAATATTAGGCCATAATACGTCAATGTAATCGTCTCGATCATGACTGCTCTGCATATGGTAGAATCCTAGAGTATGCAACATTTCGTGTACGACAGTTCCATGTCGGAAGCAGCCACGGCCCGCCGGATGACGACTAGATAAATTCAAAATCTGATAACCTCCTTGATATCCTACTTGTGAAAAACATCCTCTTCTGCTTCCCTAAAACAGAGATTAGAAAAAACATTAAAATTACATTGAATTTTATAATAAATCCTTCGGAAATATTTATTTATGTGTTTGGTGTCGGGTCTGGTGCCCCTACCTCTCCATGCCACCTTTAAATATATCTAGTACGTACGTAGTTGCGTGGCCGCTTATCGTCTGTAATTGAGACGGTTGTGGATTCGATTGCCACTCGGGGGAATGAGTCATTTTCTCGCTCCGGTAACTAGACAAAGTGCGGCATTGGATTCAGCCTATGATATATATTATAAATAAATCATTAGACACCTGTATAACGACTGCATCTCGATCTCCCTTTTTATAAGGAGTAAACTTCACACAAGATGCGCGAGCCAGATCATCTATACCATTCTGGATTGCCTGCATTTGATCACTCGCTGGAAATAAATGAAGAAATTTATACAAATAATAGAAAATAAAAATAAAATACTTGCTTTTTATTATAGTAATATAACAATAGCTCTGGTTGACAACACAGTCGTATTGACGACACTGGCGCGGTAAAGCGTTGATATTATGAAAGTTTTAAATACATTACATAAAATATATTTACGCAGATAGCTCTAACTAACAAAACAGGTTGCTAAAATAAAGATTAAACGATTTCTAAAAAGTGAAATCTCTCTTTTTAAGCGCTTTTTTGTGCGAATTTGATTTATTCAATACGGATGTTACTCACAGAAATGTTCCGCTTGTATATAATATATTACTTCGTTGTTCGGCCAACGTTTCGTTGTATCGGTGATTCCGTTGCGGGAGAGCCCCTCAGCAACACTAGCTACTATCATGCGTCGTTGCCTTTCATTTAGAACCAGATCACCCTCAAATTTGCCACTTTCTTCCCAAGCGTGGTCAGATATTGGTGCATCGTCGTCGAAGTCACTAGGAATATTACCTTTTGGAAATATTTTTATTTTAAAATATTTAGTTTATTTTTTTTTCTAGAACTATTCTATAGAATATTCACTTAGTAATGTGTGTAAATATTTTTTGTTTAACATAAATAATGTTTTTTCAATTAGAATATAGACACTTACGAATATTGAATATTACAACTACATGTCAAATTAAAGCCAAAAATAAGATAACACAAGTTCACTCAGAGGGTTTCAAATGTACCTACTTGTTATATTTTAAGACTTTAAAATAAACATTCAAAATTATAAATATAATAAAATGCCTCACTTTTAACACTCTGATCCAACCGAGAAGTTTCGTGTAAGAAATTGCTAAAATCTTCCAATTCCGTTTGTGACATGGCCCAGCACTTGACACACATATGATACAAACAAAGAAAACCCACCACCCACATCATAATTAAAACCTCGATAAGTTAAAAGGTGAAAATGGAAAATAAACACATTAGTATTGTCCTCTCATAGGCGATGGCGTACACTTTGCGCAAAAGTATGTCACATTAACGGTTAAACCGCATTGTTTGCTAATAGAAAGAGACTTTTAGAACTTAGAATTTTTTTTTGGTGTCACACTACAAAGTTTTTATTGAACAAAACCCACCGAGGCGGGTCGGGAATTAATATAGTGTTAGATACGACCATTTCACAAGGTGGTAGAGTTGTTACTGTTGTGAACGTTGCGACAGTCCGGGTCGCGGCGAGCGCCACCCGCGCAACAGACAATTGCTACATTTACTGCTCGACTTGTTCCACCATTGAACAGAGCCTTGGGTACATTACCTGTATTGTTAGACCCTTATTTTACAATAATCAACTTTTACACGAATATCTAATTTAATAACATTTATAAATTCTATTTCGATTTTATCGATATAACGCAATACGAGCTTTCGTAAGTTGTGTGCTTTTTATAGAAAATGAAAGTTTTGATTATACACAAAATATTTATACATTATGTAGAATATAAAAAGTTAAAAAAAAACATCAGGTGAGCCAGATGTAGCGCATCGGTGTGACAGTTCCCACTACAGGAAATTAAATATTTTCATTTCCTTGCTCTGGTGTCGAGGCAAAACGTGACGTTCAACGTTCCACTACTCGATCCGCAATGTCCAGAGTCTCTCTCAGTCTCCAGAGTTCGGCGGAAAATGGGCACAGAGTGTCTCAGAGGGCAAGGTTCCCTCTGCCTATCCTGCTGCGCGCAGGATACAGCGTAAAAACAACTTTAGTAAATAGGTGCTTAATATATATTTTTTTACATTATTTAGTTGTTTAAAAACATATATAGTTATAGTAAAGACACATATACGAGTATGACACACATAAATATACTTACAGGTAAGTAAAATAGAATTTTATATAACTTCGTTACGCTTTCACCGAAATTGGCATTGAAAAAAAAATTGAACACAAGCTCAAATATCTCCGAAACGATTGCAAAATATTATTATATTGTTAAAACTCACCTTGATTAAATTGAAAAGATTGGTCTCATTTTGCAGCTATTGTTTATTGTCTAACAACCCTGAATGTTTATATAAATCTTATAATAAATATTAATAGTTTTATTTCTTAAGGGCTTTACCTACTATTGGTATATTGGCTTCATTACTTTAATTTTTAATGAAAACATTAATGATGATGGAAAAAAAAACCAAAATGTAAAAGTTTTTGTTGTAAAAAGGCATATATTATTATTAAATATTTATAAAAAATTTAATCGTTTCTAGATCACTGAGAAGCTTAAACTTATTTGCAGTATAATAGATTTAACCTTTCAATGTCCCCCTGAGATAAGCCGTCCCTTTGGCCAATTATAACGTCCGCCTAAAAGAAGTCGAAAGAAATCTTTATACATGATAGCAAAAATATTTATAGTATCGGAAATCTGAGACCATCGTGTAACTGTAAGCGCGACAGGCTGTGGGTTCGATTTCTCTCTGTTTGACTAAATAAACATACTTTCCATATTATTTAATTATTCTGTGATAGACAATTAATTGGGTTACTCACCATTTTGGGCACAATCGTATCTCCGCCATTTCTACTAAAAGCTTTACGGCCGTAGTGCATGCAACTGTTGTAGTCATAGTTTGTTACGAGATCTACGTCTCCTGGAGTAATTTGTTTTAAGAAACCATATGATTTACCTGTCGATTTCAAGATAGATTTTATATTATTTGCAAACAACCCTAACTTAAATTTAAATCTCTTATATATAAATATAAAACTTAAATATAAAACTTCACGTTGTAAACCCGCTCACAGCTGGGTGAATCTAGTATTAAACCACCCCGTTCTCCATTTTTCGTTGAATTCTGCAGGCATACCAGGCTGTGGGGTGGCGGAGTTCAACTCCGCGTTTTGCCTTGACACCAGAGCGATGAAATGGAAATATTAAATAATGCATTTCTTCGAGTGGGCCTCGAACCCACAATCTGTAGCGTGTACACTCACACGCCATGACAGGCCTCTAAATATTAAATGCACATTTAATATTTATTAATAATTTTATAAAATAAATTTAACATAAATAGTAAATAACCTTCTTTTATATTATCCCATATAATGTCAATATAATCGTCTCTGTCAATTCTGGCTTGAGTATGATGGAAGCCAAGTGTATGTAGAATTTCATGTAAAATAGATCCATGACGAAAACACCCTATGCCAACGTCATCTTCATTAGATAAATTTATGACCTGCCCCGTGTTTACATACCCAATATTGGAATAGCATTCAGGATCGTCTCCCTGCAAACTTATTTCGATTATAATAAAAAAAATTATTCACCTAAATGTATGTATATGGATGTACATATATAATATATACAGTGTTTTTATTATACGGACGTTACATTAGGACCGACGAAATGAAAATATTAAATATATCCTTTTCTCAAATGGGGAACCGAATCTACAATCGTCGCATTATTGTATGCAACATATTTTTCTTTCACATCTACATATCTTCTTAATTTCAAATAATTGTCTTTAAAATTTATATATATTATATTTTATATTATATAAACATATTTTATATTATATAAACCATGTAAACAGAATAACTACTACGTTTACCTTTATAACAACTACGTTTTCAGTGTAATATTCTGTAATTTCGTGGAAATTGAGGCATGACACATAATTTATCTCTTCAATAGCCAGTTGGATGGCTTGCGTTTGATCTTCATCTGAATACATAACATCATTGTATATATAAATATTAATTATTATATAGATTTCTATCAAAATAAAATAAATTTACACACAAAAATAAAAAAAAATTATAATGGCAATTACATACTGAAATGCTGGTATATGATAACATAAGGAATTTCTTTGGTAGGCCAGACCGATGCCAAGTACGGTTCTTCATCGATATAATTATAATAATTATAATCAATATTACGTCGATGTTGTGCAACGTCAAAAACAATGTCGCCTTTGAATAAGTCTCTATTTTCACTAGCGCTACCTGTGTGTAGAGTAAGCTTATTTATTATACGTAACGAATAATCAGAAAGAAAGGTAATTCTGCTTTGTTAAAAATAATAGATCTAAACAAAGAATACTATTTGTTTTCAGCTTCACGCTGTATCCCGCATGTAGACGTGCAAGCAGAGGGAATCCAGTGTTAAGATATTTTCACATTTTCTGTATGCAATTTGTGTCGAGTGGCGAACTCAACGCCGCGCTTTGCCTTGAGACCAGAGAGAAGAAATGAAAATTTTAAAAACCTGTCGCGTTTACAGTGACACACATGTGCTTCTGCGCCGCATCTGGCCAAATAATAATTTATTATTTTGTGACTTGGCTATAATAACAATTTTAAAAGGCATAAAAAATATTAAAAAATATATATTACTTATCATGTTCTCTTCTGATATTGATGATTGTATAAGAAGTTTGTTAAACGGTTTGACTTCATTTATTGGCAGAGGCACGCGCAACGCTACGCTAGCGTGATATAAAGCAACTAGCAAAGTAGGTTTCATATCTGGTACCTTTAAAACATAATGAACTGCAAGTAAATATACCCAAAAGCACAAAAAAAATGGCTTAAACCTGTAGTCTAATAAAATCTTCGATCGATTAGATCACATCTACAAAAATCATTTTCAGATCAATTAATACTTTTTTTTTCAGCTTCACGCTGTATCCCGCACACAGCAAGGTAGGCAGAGGGAACCTCGGTGCTAAGACACTCCGTTCCCCACTTTCTGCCAAATTCTGGAGGCATTGCGTGTTGGCGGCGTTACGCGTTGCGTGGCGCTGAGTGGCAGAACTCAATGCCGCGCTTTGCCTCGACATCAGAGCGAAGAAAAATGGAAATATAAATGTAAATAAATATTTCACTTAGTCGAGTGGAATCGAACCCACAACCGTCGCGTTTACGCGTTACACCTTTGTTCCACTGCGCCACGACGGCCTCTTATTTATACTTAATAGAGATTAATTAATTTCTTATTACTCATTTATTTTATTTTGTAATTTATTTATTCTATTTTGCTCCACGTCGCTGCATTCCGCGCATAGCGTGGTAGGCTGAAAGAACCTGGAAACCTGGGGTTAAGACACTCCGTTCCCAATAAGACACTTCTGTTTCCTACTTTTAATTAAATTCTAGATATTCGTCAAAGAAATATATAAGATTTTTTAACTAGAATCGAAATCTTTAAGGACATACTTTTTCATATGAAACAAAGGTTTCCCCTTATTTGTCGCCTCTCGGATAAATATATATATAAATAGTAATATTAATAATACCTATAATAATAAAAGATAAACTCACTTTAAACAGCTTTTCATAATACAGATGAATTAAATGTATGAAAGTAGAACGAAAATAAAACACTATAGCAGTGGCGCAAGTATTTTATTGCAAATCGTTACACGGTAAATTATGACTTAAATATTACAAATAAATCAATTGCATACTTCTCATATTTTGTCCATATATTTTCTACGGTTAGTTTTGCCAATATATTTCCAATTACATACAGTTTACTCGCACTCATACATTCTGTTGAGCTTCAGTATATCGCGTTCTGATAAACCACATCTTTGACCTATTTCAACATTTTTCTGTAAAAAATAAAATAAATAAAAAAAATAGTTTTCGGTTTGTACAATTTCTGACCAGCTGATTCATATCAATTAATAAACAGGTATGGGATATTAAGAAAGTAGTTTTAAATATAACAAATAATTATTAGATTGAAAAACTGAAATTCGTTTGGGGTTCCATACACCGCCTTCCAGTTCCACCTTCGAACCCTCGTTATCAAGAGAAATCAGCACACATAATATTACTTATGCCAAATCTAATCTAGTACCTATCTCAAAAAAAATATAATATTCCTTGCAAGAAAGGATAATTATGATTCTAAATTAGTATACAGATAATATAATATCGTTATCAGTTTCGCTGAATCGTTATGGTTAATTATCAAATTATAACAAACCGCCGTTTAGAGAGACTGATTGTGAACACGCTATACCTATTAAAAGTAATTGTAAAAGATGTTTTACTACAGTCGTCTAACATAATTGAAGTTTCTAAACGTAAAGCAATTAAAAATATATCCAATGCAGCATATTGCGGTTAAAATTTTAATATATATTTATTTTAATTAGGCTACTTTCGAATAGAATAAACGATAAAGAGGTTTATTGTGTCTCTATTTTATTTATATTAATTGTAGTTTATAAAAGAAATAAAATTAAAAGTTAAGCAACGAATAACAATATTTTTCAACATAAGGTTGAAAAATCATGTTTTTTTTTAATAATAAATCCAATTGTAGACATTGTATCTTTTGCTTAACGCTGTAAACCGTGTTAAGACAAGTTGAGAATCTCAACAGCGCGCTTTGCCTCGACATTAGAGCGAAGAAATGAAAATATTCTATATTTTATTTCCTCAATTGGAAATCAAACTTACAACCTTTTACGCTTGTGCAGCTGCGCCACGACTGGCCTCAATCTTTTGCTTTTGCTTTATATTCTGCGTGTAAGGACTCGCGTAGAATCATTGAGAACTTGTTTACTTCTAACATGTGTTTGTTTACCTGTGAAGGAATTATAGTCTTTTCGCCATTTTTGGAAAACGCTCTGTCTGGATAATGCATTACACTGGCGTAATCGTAAGGCACGCCGAAATCTGTTACAGTGTCCGACGTATATTTAGCAAAATTGTTTTCTTTGCCTGTGGAAATATTAAAAAAAAACAAAATTTTTAAATTCTACAACATTGAAAAAAAAAACTAGACTATACCTGATATACAATTTTAAGTTGCGTTGTAGGGTAAAATAGTAAATTCTATTACCTGATCTTATATTTTCCCAATTAATTTTAACAAAATCATCTCTATCGAAAGTACTTTGCATGTGATAGAAGCCGAGTGTGTGCAGCATCTCATGCACAATCGTCCCGTGCTTAAAACAACCTTTGAACAGATTTAATACTTGTTCGCTTTCATTATCTCCATCATCTTTGTTTTCTTTGTCGAAAACGAATCCCACATTTGAATAGCATCCATTTTCTGATCCCTGTAATCATTATTATCTTAAAATAAAGAAACAATGAATAAACTTCGTTTTAAAAATGTAAAAAAATCCACTTTAAAATATGTTCTCGTATATGTTCTCTTTCTGCAAGGACCATATTGTTATTAGACCTAGATATGTGAAATGAGCTAATTATGATAGAGTTTAAAATTGATAGATTTTCTAAAAAAAATAGCATTTATCTATGCAGGTTAAATTAATAAAATTATGTCAAAAATATATTATAATAATAATAGAGAAAGAATTTGAAACTGTAATTGTTTTGTCTGACGTTTCTTTGTTATCTCATGACGTAGGGTAGGTAGGTGTAATTGATTTTCACCGATTGAACAATATGGACCGAGAAAAATCATAACTAACCGAATAATCTAAAAAAATGACTAAGAATGAAAAAAATCTTTTTTAGTGTTCGATTACTTTTTAAGAAAAAAAGTTTCCTGATAAAATACATATTTCTATATTTACTTAGATAAAAAACGTGGCCGTTTATATCGCATAAAACGCGCATTTCGACACTATAAAAGAAATCAAAATTCATAGGATATTTCCGGTTAACCTAGAATTGTGATTAAATCCTAAAAAATAATAGCATTAAAAGAGGGGCAAAATTTAGTATTAAAGCCGCTCTTTCCCATCAGATGAAAAAGCTATGGCTAAGCTAAGCCTGAAAACGTTCTACGTTCTCATAAAGGTACGTCGAAATTCCAGCAGCCTATACTTATTATATATGTTGTTGTAGTACGGAAGCTCGAGACAAGTGACGTAGCTCGATGAGTACATATATATGGCTTAGTCAGAGCGCTTGGACGGTTTCCAAAGAGGCGCGGGTTCAAATTTTATACGTTTTCTAAACAAATAAAATATGTTTTTGTATAGTAAAGTTTTTATTAAGATCGCGTAAATAAGTATGATTTTGAAATATGTCAAATATTAACAGTAATCTACAACTAGCTTATAATATTAATCAGTTATTTTATTTTTATATTAAAGTGGTTTTTTAGACAATATTTAATTAATAGCGGTACTCTATCAGCTCGCGGGAAAGTAGTTTGTTGACTTTCAACATGGTAAAAGTTTTATCCCAGTGTCGAAAATTCAATATCTACTCATATTTCTAGTATAATTATTTTATCCATCACAATGTGGATTATATAACGTGTGACAGGATAGGCATAAACGACGTAAAACTAAATAATAGCTGTGATTCCACTTAAACATTATTGGGGGCATTCGTGGCGCAGATGTACAAAATGTGAGTTGTGGGTTTGATTCCCTCTCGAGGAAATGACACATTATTTATATTCATTAGTAGTTGCCGCCTGCAACTTTATTTGGTGGCTTTTATTTTTGGCCTTTGCAATGCAACTGCCATTTGCCACGCGTAAAGTAATTATATGCAATAATAGCTTCTCATGTCGACCTACTTATTCCAAGGCGTTATATTAATGTCTCTTATAGAATATAGGCTGTTAATTTCATATCAAGTTTTCCGACCTTCAATATAAATGATATACCTATGTGTTGGCGCTATGAGTAAATACTTAATATCTTTACAATATTTTTTTTTATCAAAATCCTTCTAGTACCTATTTTTTGAAATAATATATACAAAGATTACAAATATACAAAGATGACATATATACAAAGATCAAGACTTTGTAAGTCATATTCAATAGATAATATCCCTAGATTTTTAGTGCATATTACATACATACTACATGTTCTGTACATTGGCAATTTTTAATTTTGTTATACGTACTTACACAGTATGGTCAAGAAGTCGTGGCCGCTTTGAAGTTAGGCTTAAGAATTATTCGACACTCGAAAAGAAAATTATCAAAAGAAAAAAAATACTTAAATCTATTCTGAGCAGCTGTTAGCTGTTGGTCGCCTGTAGATGACAGGCGACAGCCAACTTTAGAGCTGCCCAACGTTGCACAACGTGCGGGTGATGCGTAAATGATAATTAGTGAATATAGCAAATGATTGATATTTTTTAAATATAGCACTAATATAAAGAGAAAGAATATCTAATATTCGGTTGGGAAACAAACCTGTATCCTAACGAATTGTTCATCTTTGTTTTCTCGTTCACGAAATTTTACACACGACTTACTAGCTATGTCATTCATGGCATCCCCAATCATCTTTAGCTGATTTTCATCTGAAAAATTCACATATATGGATTTTTTTTTAAATTTAATAACATTTTTAAATAACCTGCGCTGTCTTATTAAAAAGAATAGTTAATAGGAATATAATAAACATTCACTGAAAAAGCTAATTTAAATATTAATAGAGTAAGTTCTGTTAAAAGAAAAAGAAAATAAATAATTACCGAAATCTTCTTTAACAATTTGATATACAACAGTTTTATTAGGCCAACGTGAGGCAGGGCTTATCAAGCCATTACGTATAAGTTCCGAGTTCCTCATAGCTTTTTGTTGTGATGAAGTCAACATGATATCACCTTCGAACAGCTCACCCAATTCCACATATAAATCTGTAATATTGCTAAAAATATTGAATATGCGTTGTAAATTGGTAGAATTTGCGATATATTTTTTTCTCTGTATATGCTTATATATTAATTGATGACTCTTGTGTACTATTGTAAATTTAATAATAAATTAAAATAAAATAATATCTACGCTTACATAAGTACATTGTATATCTACATACTATACAGGTACACGGGTACTTTACAGGTAAAAGCACCCAAAATGTACTTTATTTTCACAGTTCATTTTAATACCAATAAAGTATATAGCACAGATACTGCAAACGCAGTGAACCTTTTCCAAGCAATGACTCCTCTTTTCTCCGCCAAAGTAAAAACAATCAAAGGACGGATGAACTGGCAATTGTTAACAAGTAAAAGAAAGAAATTTATATCAGTAAAGGTTTGGAAAACTTGTTGACATATCTCAAGCTCGAATGAATGAACTCTAAATGTGTAAATATCACATTTTGTGCCGAGTCAACTGTACCACCTTTAATAATTTTACAACGACCGGAGTGTTTTTTAAGTTAAACTGTATATTAACATACGATCACACATTATAGAAGAATAATAGGAGCATGGAGTAATAAGACTCTCGTGGTATCTGATCTTAAAGTTACCGTCAACTACCGACAAATTTCACCTATATATAAATAGTAAATATATAGAAGTTTATACACAATGTGTTATTGAATTTAAATATTAAATATTTACCGATTGCTAAATTTATACTTGAGTAATAGTAATAATAACAGTAAATTCAAAAGTAAGTATATTTTTCAGTTATGACCATAAGTGCGGTAACAAATCCAAATTATAGTTAAAATAAACATTTTAAAATTCAACATACCTAAAAATTCATTATCAATCCATATCTCTTCTAACTCCCTACTATAGTCAACCGGAATAGCGTTCATTGGAACAATTGAAACAATAAATATACAGGATAAGAAAAACATATTAACCGAATACATTCACAGAGTTAGCGTCTTAACAAATCAATTGAGACACGCAACATTGTAATTGCCTTTAAATACCAAACGATCGTGAAATCTATACATCACCTAATTAGATAGCTAATCTGGCGAAACAGAACTAAGTGCCATATGTGATAGCAGTAATTGCTTACTTCTGTTTCACCACAGTGGCTATCTCCGCAAGAACCCCGCAGTGCAACAAGAGGATGTCCTTATTCTAAATAGATAAACAACTTCACTCTTATCTGTGTTTGTTTGTTTTCAATTTGTATTGCATTTGAAATAAGCGGTGGAGTGCAATCTAAATTATATGAAATTTTTTTCGACTTAACACTTTGAGCTTTTCACCACGGGATATCCTATACGTAGATGAATCAAAACCACCTTCAAAACAGCAATAAAAAATTTGCTATTTATCACTTTCGATACTTTACCTGGGGACCGTCGATATACTTATTTCTCCTCTTCTTGATTACGTTGACTTAGAATATTTATTTTTTCTGTGCTCCAAATAACCATAAACCGTAGATCTGAATATTTGAAATTAATTTCAGCTTGTAACTCCACAAAATCTAACATAAAAGTTTTGAATGTTGGACAGACGGACAACCAAGTGATCCTATGAGGGTGCCGTTTTTACCATTTGAGATAAGGAAACCCAAAAATGTTTTTACTTTCCCTTGCGTGACTAGTTTCATCATGTAAAAAGTGCGAAAAATGCTGACCAGAATATTACTAAAATCCATGTTTTGGTTTATATCTCAGAAAATTAATACTTTTATTGCATCAATAATGTACTTGCATACATTAAATATAACCATTACAATTTTTTATATAAAAAATTATCATTTGTCACGGTCAAGTGAAAATTTGTTCACTAATGACTGAAACCAGCTAACCAATAAAACGGAAAAGTAAATGTCTTTAATTTAGAATTATATTTTCATAATAACTGGAACAGATTTAGATAGATTTTCTGAATAAGAAACACATATGTAACTAAGCACATATCAAAACAAACTCCAAGGATTAATAAAACAACAAATTATTTTCAGATTGTAAATAACGTGCTATATTTATATTACAAAATAATTACAAAGAAAATTTGACACACAAAATATAACTGTACAATACGCATGCAATTCATATATAATAAATGTTTATGCAAAATAAAAATAATTAAAAAATGTACAAATAAACGATTTTTAATGTATATAAAAAAAAAATACTAAAGTAAACTGTATATGTAAACAATCGCATATAAAACGAAATAATAAATTCCATTTGATACAGTATGGCATTTCTTACAACATAATACTGAACTCGCTAATACAACAGTGTACGCCGTTCTACGGTGATATCTTCATATAAAACGCAACAGATATCGACATTGCTACCAAACAAACCACAGTATATATAATACCGATTGCAACAGACGATTTCCACTATATAACGCAGTTGCACCACTACACTGTGACACGATGAAGACGTTTGAAAAACATGGCTAGTATACATATAAATTTACCGAGTAACTAATTTAGGCAGTCTTTAATATATTTCAATTATTTATATACCAAAAACGTTACACAAATATATGGAACACTAAATAAATACAAACTACATCGGCCTGATTGCGTTGCGTACTTCATAAATAATTATATTAATTGGCTACAGATTAACTAATTGTAAATAATATTATCATGTATAATAGAGGACAAATCCAAAGGTAGAATTGGCTATGGACGATTCAAATCATAGAATCGCGCGAATCAGGCCCACACAGATGACAACAGAAAAATAATGGTAACACACCTACAAACTTAACTTACGATACAAATTATTTTACAAATTACAATATCAGCACATCCGTTTCAATAAAGCACTGTAAAACGTTTAAAATATTGGTCTAGTTAATTATTGCGTGAGATTACTGCGCCCCATGGAGCCATAGAGGCGCACCGACTACCAGATCACAAATAATTACAATATTAACTACGTCTAAATATTTCAAAGTGACAAATCTTGCATCATATTACTACGTACACTAAATTTGTTAAGGAAAATGAATATAAAATTGTTTTTTCTTATATAGAGTACCATTCAAATTGTTTAATATACATAGATTTAAAATACACGAGTAAAAGTATATTTCCTATTTTTTCGTCAGCACAAGATTTGCCACACCTAAGACCAGCTTGTAATTTTCATTTATTTCATATAAAAAAAAACACATCGTCAAAACAAAATCAATAGCGTATAACACGACTACACCTGCCTCGGCAGACGTATGGGGTTTATATACGCTTAATGCTAATAATTGCCTAATATAATAATTTAATAATAATAATTTTATGGTAATTAATACTAATCATTATTATTATTATTAATTTTTTATAATTATTTTTTTTTTATTTCATAATAATTTGTCTACGTATAAGAGGACGTCAACAAAGTAGTAAGCGGCACTCTAATGAGTGATCATTATCACAAACGTGCAGCAAATCTACGATCAAAAAATTATTGCTATTTTTTTAAAACTCGATCGTATTAAGGCAAATTAACTACACCGCGTTCCTTCAGTGGCATTCTTCATTTATTTACAGTTAGAAATTAATCACTGTACGAATGCGACTCTAAATAGGCTAAATCTAATTACCACATTATATGTAATTATAGACATTTGCTGCATCTTAAGCTTTTAGTTTAAAAATAGTAAAATGACGAAAGTTTTGAAGACAACATTATAAACGATTTAAGATCTCAAAAGTATACAATTCAGTAAACACATGCCGCCTTGTAGGCGACATTTTATAGGAAAAATATAATTTCTGATATATCAAAAATAAAAATATGTATCAAATTTTATTTAAGAATACGCGCAAACAACTGCATCGATATATTATATTGAGTAAATCATGAATATCTCAAGAACTGCACTGCATCGGCTAATACCATTTTTAGAAAGCAGTAGAAACAATATTTATTGAGATATTCCCTTTTTATCACTTACAGAACTTTTTATATTACTCAATATAAGTAATATAACAAGTGTGCGCATTCTTCTTATGTCGTTTACATACACTACTTTACATATTATATTTTATTAATAAACTGAAAGAACGAAATGAATGAAACGACCTCCAAACGACAAAAGTTTTCTTTTAATTTTGCTGATAAAATTGGCTCAATTACAAAGCAGCTCCAAACGATCGTAGATTGCTTTACATAAGGAAAAATTTCTTAATATTTCCAAGTCGTTCAAAAATTATAAATTACATTCTAATTTTACATATTACAAAACGTCTTGTTTTTCGTTGTAGCTGTAGTCTTAAATATCGTAAATATTATTATTATGATACTCACTACCTAATAAAAACTTCAAAAAACGCGTCACTAAAAATAATTACTTAACATTAAAACTATTTGGTGTTGCAATGTCAATTCCAGATGATACAGAAATATTAAGAAATTTTCCATTTCTTTTGACGAAGGCAGTCAAATACCAACAATAGTTGACCTGTATAAGAGCATTTCAAATTTGCACAAGGTGAAGTCGAAAAACAATCTACGTGTTTCCACTAATATTTTTCTATCATGTCAAATTATTCGTGCACGAATAATATTTATCGAAAGTAAATACATATATCAAAAATTGCGACCGCTTACATGTAATTTATACTTGGTTGTATTTCGAAAATTACCTAAAAGAGTAAATCGTAAATATCTCGCAAACCGAACGAATCGGTTAGTTTCTGGTGTTTTAGAATCGGTTCACCACATATCTACCTAAAATTTCATACATCTACGTCTATCGCAACTCGCACTACAAATACAACTTCAAGTTTTTTAATTCGATGTATTGAGATGTATTAGATTTGTCAAAGCTTATGACCTCTGCGAACTTAGCCAAGGTCATAAAATTTGACTAATTAAGGTAATATATTAAGCTTATTTCATAAGACGCCATACATACGCCAACATCGACAGAACACAACAACTAGAAGAATAGAATATGTAAGCGTCGTCCGTTCTATTGTTATCTATGCAAGTCACGTGCTGATATGTACGACAGTATGGTAAGAATACTGATAAGAGTTATTTGGTTTCATATATTGTTTGTATATGTAGCTTTGCTTTTTTGTTGACCTATCATAAATAAAATAGTGTTATTGAAGAAATATTATAGTATTCGATTTTTTTATTTCACGTTAAACAGTAAAGGATAGGTCCAAAATCGAGCGCAAGCAAGCTAACGTAGCAGATCTCAATCGGATCGATGACAGCTGACATCGCATTACCAATAAATACACTAAATATAATTAGGCCATTTTAGGACAGATAATCACAATATTTTTATCTAATTTTAACAATTCCTCGTCGATTTAATCTCACATTTTTGTCGCGTCCTTTCTTCTTACTTTCCGTATTTTTTCTTTGGATAGAGACGTGTTACCTATAAATAGAAGAAAATATTGTTATTGTTGTTGAACTAAAAATGTGATATTTGAGTATTCACTAATAAATAATAACATGGAAATATATATATAATATTTTATCAACTGATCGACCGCTTATCGACATAAGCAAGTGTCATCAGACAGACTTTTGTTAAAAGATTACCCTTTATGTTTAATTCTTATTTGTCATTAAAAATGTATTCATATGTCACCGTAAGGTAAGTTTATAAAAACTCTTAGTCCCGTGTAGATAAAGGTGTATGAAATAAAATCACTATCCACCATAACATTTTGGCTATTCGAAAAAACTTCAAACAATCGAGGCTCTTCTGCTACTTACTTTACGTAGCAGCCGCGGTGGCGGCGGACGCGGGGGCGGTCGCGGGGGCGATTACAGGCGCGAGGGTGGTGGCGGGCGCGGGGGCGACGGGCGGCGATGGCGCGGACTGGTTGCGGGAGCGTCCCCCACGAGGCTTGATCGTCTCTGATATCTGCCACATGGTCTCCTCGCTGAGCACGTCGTCGAACTCGTTGAACATTGCCTGGATACGCTCGTTCTTTTTGAATTTGTATTGCCTGAAATCAATATTAATTATTAATTTGTTTACGTGTTTACTTGAGTGATTGATTGGGTGATCGATCGATTAAGATTTATTGAGCTATTGATTGAATGATTGATTGAGATATTTACTGTGCGATTGATTAAGCGAGTGATTGAGTGATTGTTCGTTCGTTCGTTAGTTTGATTGTTAATTTCTTTAATAATTTGCTAAATGAAATAAATTTATGTATTCAAGAAACAACAGAAACCTATATAACCGCATAAGTGAAACATTGTTGCATATTAAACTTAGTCAAAAGGTACCAACCCACTATCAATAGATAACTATATTATGATATATTTTTTGGCAACTTACTCTTTGTGGAATCGCTTCATATTTTCCATTATATTGTATTGTTGCCATCGTTTTGTGAAGTTAATGCTGCCATCGGATAGAAGATCCGGGTTACCGACGTGTACAAACGTCAAGTCTTGAAGAAATAGACCACTGCAAAAATGGAAATATAATTTACTTATTTAATTAAGATTTAGATAATTTGACATTCATATTTCGATTTTTTAATTTCATATTTTTAAATTAACTTTACAAGTAAATTATAAAAATTATTCATAACATTACATAAAACGAAAACCCCACTTACATATAAGGTATACAGGGTGGCTGCGTATCAGCAAGCGCATTCCTGTACGCCCTGAAGGAATGCGAGGAGTCTATGAGCGCGCAGTGCGCCCGCAGCGCGTCCGCAACCGCGCGCGGCCATCCTAGCCGCCGTACGGGGGGGCAGTCCAGAGCTGATACCAGAGCGAGGTACGAGTTGAAATTGTTGAGCTTGCGGAGAGCCTTCATCACTTTTAGCACCTTGCCGGCGTATTTCTCACGTTCTCGAGCTTCGCACTGTTATAGTGGAAAATAGTAATGTTTCATTAATGATCATATTATTAGCTATAAAAACTTGAGCCATTTATCAAAAATTTAAAGATTAAAAAAAATTTTTTTACTTCTAATTTAGGCAATAAATTCCGAATTATAATTACTGACATAGTAGTTAAAGCATAAAAATCTAACAGCAAAAACTCGACCTACCTGTTCCAATATCCTCGACCTCGCCCAGTAACTCATCTTATTAAAATGCTCTGTAAACCGAGTCAAATTTGGCGAGCTCTCCTCAGACTGATCTCGCGGCCACGACAGCACCTCCGCGCTGGTTATGCGTACGAACAACGCCGAGTCCAACAGGGTCATCTGTTCCGCTAATTCACTGGCTTTGAAGTCCAGCAGTGTATCGCGACGCAGCGATACTGTCCCGTAGCACGGAGTGTCGTATTCGTATCTGTTGTTTGTCTGCGAATGTTTCATTATTCAAATAATTAGTGAGGTAAATTGATATCATAAACTGTCTTCTTTCTTAGAGGAACTAGTGATAAGGCACTCCGTTCTCACTTCTCACTCTGTTGCTTGTTAAGTGGCAATACTTAACATAATTTGGTTTGAAAATAGCTCATTTCACTCATTTCTACAGATTTTTTTTTGTAGGAAAATTAGCCACACCATTGCGTTTGGATGCTGTAATACTTACTTATTTTTTGTCATATAAAAAAATATAAACACAGAGGATCTGTGATTTGTCCATTATTAAATAAACCTAAACTACTTACATTTTGGAAATGTAATTGTTTTTGCTTGTCGACGAGTATTTGTCTCAGGGCTTTTGATATAGGCAGTTCCTCCGCTTCAACTAGCCAGTATATGAACTCCATAATTTCCTGCATTAGTTGTCGGTCTAACTCTGCCATCCTACGTATATGACAAAATTTTACAACTACATACTTTAATATTTTCTTTGAACAATTGCTTGTTTAAATTTTTCCACTTTTCTTAGGGATACTTAAACCCACAATCATTAATTCAACTTAAGCACGGCGACGTTCATATATACTTATTAATATAAAAATAAGGTAGGTCTGATAGTGTGTTCTATGTGTGGCTGCACTGACCACGCGAAGTTGAGTTTGTCATTTTTATATCTTTATTATGTGCAGAAGATGATAAGAAAAAGAAGCTTTACGCTTTTTTCCGCACAGCAGGACAGGCAGAGGTAAATTAACACATTCTTTTGCCCACTTTCTGCCAAATTTTGGAGAAATTACTCGTACTTGTCGAGGAACGGACCTGAGCGCAGCGCTTTGTCAACCAAAACGGGAAAATATATTTTTTATCTCTGAGTGGAGTCGAATCTATAGTCGTGACATTCACAATCAAAAACTCATTCACTATGCCACGACAGCCTTACAAAGATAAAAAATATAAGAAAAAAAACAAAAATATCTCACGTCAAATCAGCAACAACCCTTGTCAGCAGACTCAACGTGGACCTCAATTCATGCGGCCTCGGCCTGAAATGGTTGGCGCGGCGCACCAGCTTCTGCACGAGATCGCCGGGAGACACCCACGTGCGGTAAGTCGATAGGAAGGCCTCTTGGTACGCAAAGTCTGTGTATTTGAGTTTATTATTATTTTATTATTTATTACATTTGTTTATTTATAAACTTGTTGTGTGAACTGATGAAACGATCATGATAATGTAAAAAAAAATGTTAGGCAGTAAAGTAAATAGTTTTTATATATTTTTTACTAGGATCTGGTTTTATTTTGTAATAAACAGTTCATACAACATTTTATTATAAGCCATTTAAATCGTACATCAGTTAATATTTTGTTTGCAGCTAAAATTCTAAGCACAATACCAAATGTGTAACTAACTAACAAGGCTGAAAAGCTATGTAATTATTGCAATAGATATCATAATTTATATATTAAAAAATTTCAATTTATTAATTAATGTGTATATATTTAATTAATTTATCATGCTCATTGATTAATTGTTTTAGTGCACCAACGCTAGCAAACCGCGTGAATTAATATTTTGCAAGAAAATTTAGTATATATTATATAATTAATAAAATAGTAAATATAATATGCTAGTTTGTTTAATATGTATAAAGCGGAATCAGCTAAGCTTTAATAATATTAGTATTCAACCAGCTAGTGTCTGTCAGCCCCAACTCATATTATGATTCACTTACACTCGTCCGTTTCTGTAAAGTGAAAGCATGAAAGTTAAGTGTTAGAAGCGTTGCTTTGACGCTATTTTTTTTACTTAATAAATAAAATTGAATAAAATTCTATGTAAATTATATAAAAATTGTCAATTAATATTAAATCATGCCTTTAATATACTCTAGTCACTAGTGTCGATAGAAAGATTTTGAGTGATATTTTTTTTTAACAAAATTCACTCATTTACATAACTCTGAATTTATATTAATAATATAAATTTAAAAATAACCTTAGACTAGAAAGATTGACATGCTGATGACAGAAATGACTTAGAATGGAAACCTTCTCCATTTTTGTTAAGATTACTAATAATAAGTTTGCCATTGACCCAAAATTGATATATCTTTTTCATATATACCTTTGGTAGCTTTAGTGGCTAATACTATAAGGGCGTCCGGGTGTCCGCCGCGTACTTCTTTGACTTCTGTGTTTCCTTTAGCGGTAAGCTTCAATATGAGCCAATTATTGACTTCAGTGTGTAGAATAATGTCCTCGGAGTCAGACGTAATAGTTGTATTCATGTCGTTAGTCGTTGGTGCAGGTTCTGTGCTACTCTCGCTCCTCTGAAAAATTATGTTGAAAACGAGAACTAATTTATGGTATCAAGTAGAGAACAGAAATCTTAGGCAAAATTGTCTTAAAAATTAGTATTTTATAAGCTATATAATATCACTTAAATTCGTGTTTCGTCACTTAAACCATCGTGTTTAAGATAGATATTGAGATATTCCATTATTTTAAAAAGTAATTTCAAGAAGAGAAGATGTATCTTCCCCTACAATATTTTATAAAAAAAAAATAATATACCTGTGAAGGCACTGGGGATGGCACAGGCTGCACCAACCTAGATAGCTCTTCCTCATCTACAGGGAACTTGCCAGGCGAAGACAAACTTACATATAAGTCATCTGAGCTCTGTAAGTAAATTCATTTATATTTTATTAGCATTTTATAATTGCAATTTTTTTAGCTTCACGCTGTATCCTGCACTCAGCAGGGTAGGCAGAGGAAACAAGAGCACCCAGTGTTAAGACATTCAGACATTGAGTGTTGAATGACGGAACTTAATGCCGCACGTTATAAGAGTGAGAAAATATCATCAATCACAGAAATATTAAATATTCCATTACCCCGAGTGAGAACGAACCCATAACAATCATTTTTTTTTGCACTCTTGTGTCCCTGTGCGACAACACCCTCAATAAAAAAAATCATAATTTTTCTTTTACTACAGTCTACCAAACGCTTTAGAAATAGTCCCGTCACCATTATTCAAGTGTATCATTGAATTTTGAAATGAAATTTGAAATATACCATATACCATTCTCATTAATGTATCAATATTAAATATATTCTCACCACGTTATTCATAATGGACTCATCTGCCGAACTGTTGTGGGAGGACGGCCGCGGTGACGGGGGCGGTAACAACTCGTTACTTGAATTTATTGATACATTCTGAAAAACAATTATTATTTTCAAGTCAAATTATGTTGCTTATAATTTTTTTTAGAATATAAAACTTCAAATAAGAAAATAACATTGTACGACTGTTAGTGGGATTTTTAATAGAACGTAATCAGTATATTACGTTATAGAGGCACCTAGTATTCAAACACAACAGAACGTGTTTGACATGTTCAATGTAAGTAGGATGGATATACCTGTTTGGTTTTATTCATCTTTGGTGGTAGTGCCGGTGGTTCGGGAGGGACCGGACTAGTTCTACTCGACGTCTTCATACTGACACTGTCTTCAGAACCACTACAAAATATATATATTATATTTATAGATTATAGCTGATAAAAGTTAACAAACTTTAAAGTTACTGCTTGCTGTGTGAAGATAATAAAGTACCATACTATACATAAATTTCAGGTCAAGATCAAAACTGCATAAAACGGCTGAATGATCACTGGAGAGTAGAATTTGTCTTTATTTTATAATGTTTAATATAATTTATTTTTTATTTTATCTTTTATGGTGTCTTTATTATATTTTTAAGTTTCTAAACAAGTATTACTTTCATGCTTAATTTTAGTTAAACTACATTTGTCAGGAGAGAGTTAGTTATTACTGACTTACATTGCTTTTCTTTAGCTTTACACTGTAACAGGGATCATATAGCAGGGTAGAAAGAGGGACCCTAGTTTGAAACTCTACTTTCCGCCAAACTTGCGAGAAATTGCGTGTTGAGTTTCGAAACTCAAGGCCGCGCTATGCCTTATTACCAGACCGAATGTACTCCTCCGAGTGCGAATTGAACTCAAACCCTCACGTGTACAATCATACGCTCGTGCCATGGCGCCACAACGGCCTCTTTCACTGTATGTATACACACACTATACATTACCTTAAAGGCGGCGTGTTCAAGTGCTGCACAGTGAGCGACGACGCCATCGTCCTCTGCACCTGGTGGTGACCCACGCTTATCGTACCCGCGCTAGAATGCTGAGCACTGCAAAAAATATCTAAAATTATAACAATAACTAAATATATGATATTGTTTTATCATTTACTAAGAGATAATACAAAACATAGATAAAAATAGTTATGTATGTTAATGTATAACGTTATAAACTAACCTGATACGCTAATAGACATTGTCGTCTCTAAATTATTTCGGATCTTGTGTTCAATCATCTTTATTATGTAATCTTTAATTGTTTAAATTCAACAACAAACGAATTTCAAATTATACTCACAATATATAAATTATATTCACAAATACAATTATTGAAATAAGACAAATAAAATACCAAAATATACAAAATAATAATTTCAAAGGTTTACCTCGTTAAATTATACGTGTGTATAGAATGCCGGAACATATCAGCGGGTGCTTCGGGATTTATAGGCGGATGCGCGTTCAGCGTGTGACTGCAGTTACCGAACATCTCCATGTACGCCATAACTGAAAATATCCCAGAAATTCACTATAAAATTCACTTTAAACTACATTTACTAAAAAAAATTCATATGTTATCTAAAAGGCGTAACAGGTACTTGTGCCGCCAAATGAAATAGCCAAGGCGCTAAGTACACTCATCGTGTGATAATTAACTATGCGAAATTCCGTTTGTTATTAACTGACACGAAATTAAGCGGCGTAAGGCATAAGTGAGAAGCAAGCTGTGTTTTATATGAAAATTTACTGTGAAAGCTAAAGGCTTGTTTGTTGATCTCCAAACAGTTCTAATCTTGGGAGTCAATTGTTTCATTTCTATTGAGCATTTTGATATAAGAGAGCAAAATACAAAATAATTATGAAAAAAATTGCGCTACTGGCAATAAAATAAGATTAAATTATAATAAGATTAATAAGATTAAATTGCCTTCGAGTAGACCCAAGTAATATGATGAATTTAAAATGTTTATGAAAAGTTTAATGAAAATGACCGAAAAAAAGGAAATGTAGAGAAAACTTATGCACTGAAATCATTTCGAATCTGGCCAATGTTGGAAGAATAGCAAAATGTTATAAGTGACTGCTTCATTATATTGTATTTTAAATATTTGTTGCTAATAAAACAAAGTATAATATAATATAATATTCGAATGCAAAACATAGCTATATTCAAATCGTAGATAGCGAGGCGTGGCGTTAGCATGCAATCCACTCACCGCTGTACGCGACGCTTTGAAACACTGCGGCGCCGCACCGACACAACAGACAAACATGCCGTTATAATCCCCATATTATATATTGTATAATAGAGCAGCTTCACGCTTTTTCCCGTACACACAGTAGGCAGAGGTAACATAGTATTAAAACACGATTGTGTGTCGGAACTCAACGCCGCGCTATGTCTACAAGAGTGAGGAGATGAAAATCATTTAAAAATATTTTTTTCCCTTAGACAGAATTGCTCACTGTGTCACAACGGCCTCAATGCATATTGTATTAGAAACCAGTTTAAAGTGAATTTCATATGGACAAAGTTGATTTCTTTTATTTTTTTCTCTAAAAATATGGATAAATATAGTAAAATTTTAAAATATATATTTATTGGAATAATCAACTTTATCTATATATAATAAAATTTTTGGATCACCACACAATAGGGGATATTCATATAAAAAGTTTTAACAGACAAGCTCGGACTCGTTGTAACATCACATATTCCTGCGACATGGGAAGGCACTAGGGCGTAGGGCCACCATCTCAATATACTATATATCAAATATTTCAAGTGCGGTTTTTGAATCTTTTTTGTGTGAAAGAGATGCATTCTTCACATATACATTCTTTTTAAAATACTACATGCGCGAAATTCCATTGAGCACGTGACGTTCATACAAGCATATATGCACATATTATGTCTTTACATAACGATATATACAGTATTCAGTAAACTCAGTTCAGTATTTTTTTTTATATTTCTAAAAATGTGTAAAGTAAACCTTAGGAATTACCCTTGGAGCTATGCAAATGGGTTTTATGAATATTACCATCAAATCTATAAGTTGTTAATAAGTATTAACTATATAAGTTTGGTAGCCATGTAGGAACTATGAATCAGCATAAAATAAGCAGCAAAAACTTATTTTTGTTCCTAAGAGGTCTCATGGCTTAAGTATATAAAAGTATTATTCAGTCATTTACAAAATTATATAATACTGACTGTGTTTCTTTTTGAGTGGCAAAGGCGGCGGTCGCTGGTGATTGTGCTCCGCGAGAGTGTGCGGCCGCGCCTCGTGCAAAGAGAATGGAGGCGTTTTCCTGTAAATAAATCGTAATTTTTTTTTATTTTCAAGAATAGATTTAAATTTTATATTTATTGTCTGCGAAACTGTTATAACTAATTAAATTAGATATACACAAAAAAGAAATTGTACATTTTATTATAATTGTACATTTATTGTACATTGTATAAACATGTGTCCAAATTTCACGTTTCCATCATCAGCGGTTACGACTGTGCGTGCGTCTCACCTCAGTCAGTGGGAACATCTCAATTTTTTTACATACATAGAAGAACAAATTATACGTATAAAAATCTCACCTAATCTCA
>JBAIZZ010000456.1:5442-48903 GCA_037355905.1 Heliconius aoede | reverse complement strand
CCTGGCGTCTGTTGTTGCTGCGCCAGTGCTGTTGTTGCTGTTGTGTGTTGGTGGTCTGTCAGCTGCTATGTGTGCCAGGTGTGCTAGGTGAGAATTACTTATACAGGTGTCCAGTAAATAATGGTCCAAAATTAAATACTATACCATAAGATAAAATACTATGGAAATATCTATGCAATGAAATAATGTCATTGATATGTGATCAGTTTGAATAACGACCCTACTACTGTTCAACCTGTACCTCTTATTACATATTTAAATATTTCATTTTATTTTCTGTTAGTATTGGTTGGTATACATAAAGGCTCTATAAAATAAAATAAAAATTGTATTTGTAAAATTAAACACCATTTTCAGGCGTGATCCAGTGTCAGAAATGTTTTTAGATGAAATATATCATGTTTGTGAAGATTATAGAAATCGAAGGTTTGACATATAAAACAATTTCAAATACTAATTATATTAACTAAATTTTACTAAAAATATGTAAAACAACTTGTTGTTTACCAATGTAACTATTAAATTAAAGTTAAAAACTAATGTTATAACTGAGTTTAACAATAACGAATAAAATTTTCGCCAAATTTCAATATTTAAATTTTATATTTTTTTAATCTATTTTACTAGTCAGTTTTATTGGTAATATTTTATTAACATTTGATAATGTAATTGAAGTACTTAAGTCCTATTTTATCTCCATTAACTAAATTATTCAACACGCTTAATGAGGTATAAAACTGAAAGGCATAAACTAATAAATATTTGTTTATTTAAAAAAATAATAGTAAAAAATAAAATATTTTTTTTCTTCTATTTAGAACTCAAAAAGTGGCAAAAGTAGAAATATGCAGATATGGCACT
The DNA here is from genome assembly GCA_037355905.1 of Heliconius aoede. Lineage (NCBI taxonomy): Eukaryota > Metazoa > Arthropoda > Insecta > Lepidoptera > Nymphalidae > Heliconius > Heliconius aoede. The sequence goes on along the minus strand of JBAIZZ010000456.1, from coordinate 48,042 downwards.
GGAAACACTGAGCAGACTCAAGCGGACAACACCAGTCATAAAAGTTTGGCAATCAGGTATAGAACATTTTATTGTATAATTTTTCATAGTGGAATAGCGTTCATCTATACGGCTGTGGGTTCGATTCCTACTCGATAGAATGAATTGTTTAATATTATTATTATTATGCGATTATGTGTTTCCCCCGTGAACTCGTTGTATTTCAAATTGAGTCGAAGCGGAGAATAAAAACTCGAGAAAATAAATCATTATGTATAGACATTCCACGCGGGTGTACCCGCAACAGTCACATACATAAAATAAAATAAATAAATCAGGTTCACGCTGTATCTCGCATACCGCAGGATAGTTAAAGAGAGCCTAGTGCTAACTTTCAATAGGCATGAGTTTAAATTACTACTATTTTTTTATTGTTTCAGTCCAAACAACAGCCTTACTCGTCCATATAGTCCAAAATCAACCACAAATTTAGCTGCAAATTACAATCGTCCGCAACCTCCACCATATTCCACAAACTCCCTACACCATAGAAGATGTGACAAAGACAGACATACACCCGAAACTCGTTCCCATTTAGCTCTAGAAGAATCTCTGAAACTGCTCAACCAAGCTAATATAAACAAGTATGACGATATATGTGATAAAATACTAGATTTGACTGACGGCACTGACGATTACGTGCCTATAATGACTGACACTAATTATATGAAACCAGAAATCGACGATGTATCGGAGTTAGCTAAATACGGTGTGGGCCCAATTTGACAAGAGACTGACGGTTCTGAACCACCCGTTAAAACTTGGTTTTGTTAAAGCTTTTCTTTATAAATAACTTGACTTAACTTAACTTTTTATAAATAACTTTTTATGGTTAGCTATTGATGCTAAATATTTTTTTTTTAATAGATATACTAATATAATAAAATTATTACGCGGTATATTTGTTTCAAAAAATAGTTTTATTTTAGTTGATTACGTATTACTACTTACCGGAGAAGATTAAAATTTATGAATTTAAAAATAATTTAGATATTGTTTAAAATATGTATTGTTTTTGTGTCAATAGCGAGTACAAATAGTTTTAATAGGAATTAGCAAGTTCCATACAAAATGTCGAACAACGGTTTCATTTGTATGAAAATTACTAAGATCGAGGAAAACAATAGATCTTACTAATTTCTACAGAGTTACGCTTTTATATAACAACACTGAACAACGATAGAGATAGATTTACTTATTACAAAATGTTACTAATACTTAATTAATTAAATGATATATAGACCTACTAACAAAATTAGTCGTCGTGTTTATTATATAGATTAAATTAAATTATAATATATATGCCATAGAATTGAATATACACAGTAGCTAGTTGTACAAGAATCAAATAATTTTTTATATCATTTAACTGGCACTTAGGTAATTGCGCCTTATTTATTGTTCAAATAGAAGGCTTTATTCATTCATTACATTATTATTTTTTTATTCTCATTTATATTTCTGGCATTTTAAACTTTCAATTATGTAAAATGAAATGAATATCAATTATAACTTTAATTTGACAGTACTGTGTGTATGAAATTTCTGAGCGTATACATTGCATATAGTGCTTTTAGCTTTAACTAATATATAAACACTAACACCTCTTAAAGATTTATAGTGAAATTGTAGTTAATATATAATGTGTAAGAGTACTATTTAAACATTTTCTAGTCGAATGTACTAAGTCTTTGAATAAAGTAATTAAAATGATAAAAAATACTTTTTTATTTATATTCCTACCCTTGAAGCGCTGTTAAATTAAGGTATCATATTTTAGGTTTTTAACTTAAGTACAAATAAATAAAATAAACAAAGTAATTTCACAATTTATTAAACAATCAACTGAGATTACATGGTTTGTCCTAATCTAGAACTTTAACAATTATTCCTAGAGATCTTCACTGACAGTAAACGACAGATAACTAATTTGTTAATTCGTAATTTTTTTTGTCTTTGACAATTTTACTTAGCTAAAATAATCATAGCTCTATCATATATTATATATATATATATATATATATAATAGATATAATATAATAATTATATATAATAATAACAATATAAGATCTTGTTAATACATTTTCATTAAATTATTGGTTTTGAAATACTTATTTCAGCTGAACAAAATGTGTTTTTTAACCAATAATAATATTGTAATAGAATATTTGATTTCTTTTATGTTTATTATCGCCATTCGTGCCTGAGTACAATTTTTATAAATATATTAATATATGATTTTTTTATATACTTTTATAGATATATGATGATAGATTATGATTTTTTTCCTCTTATTATTTTAATAATTATTAATATTAGATATAATTAATGATTTCAACCACACTGACCAAAATTTTCTAATTTACTAAAAATAATATGTCCAAGTTTATACTAAATACTACTAAAAACGATTATCACAATTCTCATAACAAATACAGTTACAATATTAAAATAATTCCTTATTGTTACACATTATAATAAGATAATTTTACTGTCGTGAAAACTTTAGTATTGTGGCGCATCGACTGTAGGTTCGATCCCCACTCGAGGAAGTGAAATATTTATTTTCATTTCTTCGCATTGGTTTCGAGGTAAAGATTGAACACGCAATGCCTCCAAAAATCGGCGAAAAGTGGGGAACGGATTGTCTTAGCACTAGGTTCCCTCTGCCTAACCTGCCATGTGCGGGATACAGCATGAAGCTGATTTTGTTTTTGTAAATTTTTTTTTCATGTAAAAATGTGACCAGAAAAACTTATTCTATTTACATTTCAAATTACGATGAATACTTACATTTTTGGTGCAGCTTAAAAATAAAACTATTTATAAAAAGTTACAGTTTGTGTGATAGTGTTGCGCTTTATAAACATAATCAACAAAAAAATATTTTTTTTATGTACGCTTAAAGTAGTTAGTGTACAATGTAATTTAATTATATAGTTTTATTATCAAAATAAATGAGGTAATTATAACTGGTATAAAACAACTGGTTGAAAATTATAAATATAAATTTGTACTACAATTATTTTAGATTTTGCACAACTCTAAAATCTTAAATAATAATATAAAAATAATGTAAAGAAAAAAGGGGTACGGACCGGATGTACGAGTATGTAGAGTTCCAGTTAAAAAAAATAAAGAATTTTGAAATCCTTTCATACATTTTACACAGAAAAAATGTGTACTTTTTTTTAAAAATGGAATGTTGAAATTATTTGCTTTGAATAAACTTAATTTAAGTTATGAAATAAGTAACATATATCCAAATCAGTGTTGCCACGTTCCGTGAAATATATATTCAAATCTGATCCAAATAAATATTTATGAAAAGTAACCAAAAAGTATTTTCTACGACATTCGCTAGAATTTTGTCTATATGAGACATGTGACTCAACTCTTTATATTCTTCACAGTACAATTTATAATATAGAAAAATTATCAGTTTTTTATAAGTAAATAATTTCACAACATCAAAAAGTGTAAGCGTGTCATATAAGGAATATATATATTAATAATAATTAATTGATATTAATATGTACAGGTAGATATTACTATCAATTTTGTTTTTTTTATTCAACTGGCTTCCAACAGACGACCGCTCTCATGTCGTCGGGGGCGCGACCGAAAGTCCTTTCGCCGTTGGGATCGACATATTGGTTTATTTGATAGTCGAGTAATGTTTGGAATCCGAGAACATCTGTACCTAGTTGCTGTGGAATTTTAATTTTATTGTATATTATTTATATAGGTAATCAGTTTGAATATGACCGCGACGGTTGTGGGTTCGAACCCCAGGCGGTTGTATGAATTATTTTTATTTCATTGTTCTGGTAACAAGACAACCTTTCGAAAATTTAGTTGTGTGAGAAACGAAATATCTTAACGCTAAGTTTCCTCTGCCTACCCCCATATGCGGGATACATATAAAAATATATCTATATTATTATATTCATCACTTTGGTGATTTTTAAAACTAAGTATAAAAATATAAGTAACCTGCGTCAAAGGACTAGTATTAGTAGTAAATACTCCTTTGAATCTCCTCTCTCTGGCCACTCTCTCTGTCGCCAGTTCCAGCGCTTGTATCACGGAGACATTGTCCTGAGCTGATAGTTGGGAATCTGTCGCCATCATGAATGAATGGAGGATTGTGCCTGAAAAGGTAATGAATAATGAATAACACAGTATACTTGTTTATAGTATATGGGTATAGTGGTTCGTCATGGCACACGGGAACTAGGATGAGACTGGATTTGCTTGTGAGTTCGATTCCCATTCCTATTATTGGGGTAATGAAATAAGATTTTAACATTTTCATTTCTTCGCTCTCGTAAAGTGGTGTTAAGCTCCGCCACTCAACACGCAATGCCACACGAGTTCGGTGGAAAGTAAGTAAGAAACGGAAATGTCTGCCTACCACGCTATGTGCGGGATACAGTGTGAAGCGTGAAGCTAACAAAATAATTTAAACTCACCCTTCCCCTCCGGCAGTACAGCATCTCTCACCGACCCTTCAACAAACTCCAGGAAAGTCATGATTTTAGCGAGCCCTCCACCTAACACTATGTCGGGTTCGTCCCGCGCGTCGAAGTTCAGAGCCACTGCTATGGGAGACCCGGACGCTGGGTATACAGAGTTATTTATTAATATTATAGGTAGATTCTAAATTAAATAGAATGCCTATCCTACATGTTTCTCTATTCACGTTGATAAATATGGTAATATTTTTTATCGTGCCAAGAGTAAGATATGTATTCCTACTAACTACTACTACTAACTTCTACTACTTCTACAACTAAAAGAAGGTACAAATCTTTTTAAATCAACTACTATAATTAATGATTACAATTAATATTAATAATTAAATAATATTAACTCAATGTCTGTCGGTTCGCTTGTTTGTCTGTGCGATTGGCACGGCAATCTCAGAAACGGCTTAACCGATTTACATACAATTTTTACTATTGTATTTTGCAAACATCCCTTAACATTAGTACTACTTTTATTGAAATTCGTTCAGAACTAATAAAGTTATGTATTAAATATTTAGTTTAACATAATTAATACAATTTTTAAATTAAATTGGCTGAAACTAATTCAAATAAACAATTCAAGCAGGCGAAGCCAGTAGCGGCTATCTATTTATAAATGTAACTCACGATCTTCCAAGACAACACTCAAGTCGGCCGCCAGCAGAGGCTCCCAGCAGGCGTCGATGCACATCGCGTAGTCACGGGGTTCGATTTCGTGAAGTAAAAATTGCTCCAATTCGGCCTTCTCGTAGAACGACGATACTATCATTCTGTGCAGAGATAATCATTTAATAACATTATTTTGAGTGATTGGTTATAAAGGGAATATAAATAAAAAATAAGATATATCTATGTCATTAAAAATTATGGCAAATTACAAAAAGAATCCGGTCTAGTGCGACTCACATACGCCCACCGAGGGTTCTGTACCAGTTTCAGGGCTTAAATAAAGGTCAACGGGAAGTGTAACTTATTAAACTTGACAAATTTTTATTGGTCCGTCTGTATTACTGAAGCGGGCAAAGCCGCATGGGCCGCCTTTTAGTAATAATTAAATGTAAAATGCGTAGAATTTCCCTTAAAAACTCACTCAATAACTCTCTCTTTGTGATCCTGTCTCATAGAATGAACTGAAAAATTGTTACGTTCATTACGAGAAGAGTTCCCCGGGTGTGTCGTCAGATGTGATAAAACTTCTCCCAGATCTTTTGAACCCAGGAAGTCGCTTATTTCTGAAACAAATTAACTATATAAACAAATAATCTTGGCATAGTAAAAATAATAAAAATAAATTAATTTATTTGAAGTCGTCGTGGTGCAGCGGTACACCATCGGACTTTTACAGTTTACGCGACGGTTGTGGGCTCGATTCCCACTGAGACAAATTAATTATTATCATTTCATCATTTGTTCTATATAAATTACACAATACAAAAGACATATTCACCAATATAATATCCCTTATCCCTCAATCTGGTGATAGTATAAATAGAATTCAGTGAATTTCCACCCAATTCGTAGAAGCCAATCCGCGCGGATAACACTCCTCGCACAGACCGGCCCAGCACTTCCCCCACAGTTTCGAACAACACTCTGGCCGTGTCTAGATCTTTTGGACTAATGCCTGTATAGTCCATTTCCAGGGGGATTTCTGCGTCATCTGAAATATGATTGAAAATATACGTAATTTTTTATTGTATTGCAAGAGTTTGATGCGTATATAAGAAATTCTGTATTAAACATTTTTTTTTATTTGCAAAGCTATTGACAGTTGTAAAAAAGAGAAATATTTAATTTTTTTTTGAGTACAATTGGAGGGATCGTGATTTGTGAAGTCGAATGAGTTAAAATGTATATTTAAGATAATTTAATTACTGTAGCATGATTAGTTTTGACGCCTCGTGGAGCAGGGGTGTGTGACTGTAACCGCGACTGGTTGTGGGTTCGATATCCACTCGAAGAAATTATTTAAAGAATATAAATTTATATTTTCATTTCTTCGCTCTAGTGTCGAGGCAAAGCGCGACGTTGAGTTCTATCTCTACTTAACGCACAATGCCTCCAGTATACGGCAAATAATGGGAATCGTAGTGTCTTACACTACGTTATCTCTACCTAACCTCCGTTGATCGGGATACAGCATGAAACTGACTAAACGAAAAGTAAAAAGCGGCAATAATATGTTGGTTCATCTATATAATCCCGACCCTGCGAGAAGATAGAGATTAGATAGATTTTTAAATATTTGATCCAATATTTTTTGTTTTAAAATTAGTACTACTTTTTTTTTTAACCTTCAATTTACTGATCCACGAAATTCTGGGCCAATGTAAAATATAATAAGACAGAAAGATTGTTTGTATTTTACTGTTAATAATTAATTCACTTAGAATATCAAAGATCGTTTAAACAATTTGTTTTAATTACTATTATAAAATAATATTTTGTTGTTCTTTTAATTTATTTCGTGCAAACATTCAATGTAACAATTATTTTTGCTTTAATTAAGTAATTAGGTAATTTATCAATTATGAAAATAATAATAAGTCACAAGATAAAATGCAGAGTTTAGTGCCGCCATTCAACAGATAATTGTAACAACTATAAGTAAAAACGACACTTGGACGGAGGTTAGGAAACGGAGTGTATTAACACTAAGTTCATCATGCCATATGTGGGAAACTAAATCCTACAGTGAGCAGCTAAAAAATACAATAAAAAAATCATATCGTATTATAATATAATTTCAAATTGCATAAAAGCCTTTAAGGCTAATAATATATCATAATTTATGATATCGACATAAAAACAGATATTTCTTACCATTGTTGTTAGTATTTTCATACATTTTCAACAGGCCTTGTCTGTCCACTTTGCCGTTGACGAGCAGCGGAATTTTGTCTATTACGATTACCTGAAATTAAACATTCATTTGTATTTGATTTTTTTTATATAATAGTGTTCATCGGGTAGTTTTGATCTACTTCCGAAGGTTGTGGATCCACCAGGTGATTTTTTTCAGTTTCACGCTGAACCCGCACATTAGCACGGCCAGGGGGAACGTGTGAACCTAGTGTTAAGACTTCCCGTTCCTATAAAGGCTCTACCGTTCCCCATTTTTCGTCAAATTCTGGAGGCATTGTGAATTGTGTCGACGCAAGAGTGACAAAATACCTATATTTAATTATCTTAAGCTCTAAATACGGCATACAGTTAAAAATAAACATAGTATTTAAAATATTTGCTCCTTTCTAAGCTTCATAATAAGACAAAGCAGGGTTTGAATGACTATCCAATTCTAAATATGAAAATGGAAAAAGAACTGAAATATCACTAGAGTTATTCGGTCACCTGCGGTATCATGTATTGCGTAAGAGAGTTCATCAGAGCCGCCTCAATGTGGTGTCCGGACAGACGCGCGTTGTCGTCTATGGTGACGAACGCTAGTATTTCTGGATTGCCCGTCACAAGTCCGTAGCAGAGGACTACAGCTGTAAATGAATTCTTTAATATATTAAATTGTATAAAATAATGCATTATGATTAGTATGTCGACCTGTGAAATTAATGAACGTAATTATTATGGGCGTAGAAGTACACAGGGGAACCGACCAGGAAAAAGTCTCACGCCCACAAATGATTTTTTATTAAAAAAAGAACTCGGAGAAACAAAAAATATACGAATATATCTTCTCAAAAAAAACTTTACCTGGAAAACATCTCAAGATAACCCCACGGTATTTATATAGTGTTTTTTTTTCTTTATAAATTTATTTATATTATTAATGTTAGCTTTTTACGCGAAATATTTATAAGATCACAGATTTACAAAACAATACACCTCACTTAAAATCTTATATGTTTCTTAACTTTACCTTTGCTCTGTAATTGTGAACAGGAGAATAAAAGTGTTGGTTTAAAATACTAGAAGAGTCCGTATTTGTGGACCGCTCTCAATTCTGATATCGATTTTGACAGATTTTGACCTTGAGATGCTTGCATTTTCATTCGCAAATTATAATTTATGAATAGGATAAGATTAATTATTAAATTTTATTAAATTAAATTTACAATAATTTGGGAAATTAATTGAAATTTTTTACCTTTTTCCACGCCATTAATATTCTGTACAGCTCGTTCAACTTCAGTCAAGTCGACTCTATGTCCTCTGATCTTCACTTGTGCGTCAGTCCTGCCGGCGAACAGGATCAAGCCTTTGTGCAAAATACCGAAATCTCCTGTGCGGTATAGCTTACCGAAATCTGTACGAGAAATTAAATATATATATAATTATGGTAATAATATATGTATATTAAATCATATAATTATGTTTAAATGATTTAATATACACATATATTTTATATTGTTATCGCGCTGTAGAAATTGAAACTGTAGTAATAAATCTATTTCTAATAAATCGTTTTTTAATTGCAAAATATATTTTTACACGAAAATTTCATGTCTTAAAACGTTTGATAAGCGCCTCTTGGAATGAGGCGTTACTCTGTCTACGTAGGTGGACCTGTTCCTGCTATAACAACATTTGTATCTCCATCGAATAAATTATTATCATAAATTATGAAGGTTATCTTACCAGGATGAGAAGCGTGGGGGTTATCACAAAATTTATCCACTCCTTGGCCTCCAACGTATCCTTTGGCTAAATTCCTCCCGGACACCCACACTTCCCCCGGCTCGGACTCCCTCGATGGATTCATTTCTTCGTCCAAAAGGTATACAGCGCAATTGTCTAGCGGAGCACCTAAAAATATACATAATATATTTTAGTATTTGTGCCTCAGGTTTATGTAGACAAAATAATGTATTCGTGATATTAAATTTATTTTTAACACTATTTAAAGTGTGCCTCGTTATTACCATAACGATATATTACATATTTTGTTCTAAATGTCGACATGAAACTTTCTACATAAAATATTAAATTAGACAAAGTTTAAGCTTGAGATATTGAGATACTTATACTATAATTATACATGTCATATATACATTAAATATACTTTGATTATATGCTTCAAACTAATATCGAAGTTACTTATATCAATTCCGTTGAATTTAAATGAAAACTACACCTATTATATATATCATGAACTTACCAAGCTTTTACTATTTAAATGCATAAAGCTCTTACCAATCGGTATAGAAGGGAACATTTCCAGCTGACTGGCCTTCTCCAATACAAAGTACGTAACATCACCCATAACTTCAGTGCTTCCATAGAAATTGGCCAACTTATAACCATTCTGATCGCTGAAATGCTGGAAAAATTCCCCTGCCAGTTCCTTGCTAAGCGTTTCTCCGGAGCAAACCCACAATTTGAGATGCTGTAACGGTCTTTCAGATGGATTCAATGATAAATACATCAGTATTGATTTTAGAAGAGTCGGCACTAGCACTAACCGTTTGATCTACAAAGAATAATTAATTTAATTATTAAATCTATATAATAGATGTATATATATATATATATATATATATATATGTCGGTAATGCAATAATAACTATAAATTATTGAAATATTAGGTTTTGGTCTTATTTTGGGCCATGAAAAAATATATAGTCACTCTATGTCCCGCATGTAGTAGGGTAGGCAGAGGAAAATTAGTGAAAAGACACTCAGTTCCTTACATTCTGCCAAGATTTCAAAACGTTGCGAGTTGAACTCAACACCGTGGTTTGTCTTCTTACCAGAGTGAAGATTGTAAATAATATATTCCCCCGAGTGGAAATTGAACCCACAAGCATAAAAATTTTAGTTATGTAAAGCATTTAAAACTATTAATAATCAATGTTTTTTTTTAAATATATGTAGTTAGATTATTTTATTTATGCTTCCGAATAAGGAAACAAACGGATAAAAGCGATTATATTATTGGTAATATATAATGACGATAATATTTTAATTGTAAAGTAATTAAAGGTAAATAAAAGAACATATAATAACATATTTTCATAACTACAACGTAGATTCTTAGATATAATAAAAATAATTAAAATTGAGGAAAATAACAAATAAATAAAATGGATGAGTCTCGACCTATACTTTCTGAAGTAGATAGTCTAGTCACCGACAAGTCTGCTAGTTGTGAGTTTGATTCCCGTTGAAAATATATGTATTTATGTCAGCATATTTGTTACAGTTTTGTTAGGTTCCAATTATGGGTTCCGGTGGAAGTCGTTTTTTGTTTTTTATAAATTTTGCTCGCTCCCATTACGACAGTGGGGCATTCATGGGACCACTGAATTTTGGGGCATTGTGAGTTGAGTGGGAATCGAATCCATAGCCCGTCGCGTTTAAATAGCACGCTTGTACCCCTGAGCCACGGGCTATGATTCGACTCATCATTTATAATAATACTACAATTTAATTTATAATTGACCTTTTTATTAATAAAAATAAACTTACTATTTAAAATATATTTTACCTGATAATCGGCCAAACTGCGCACCAACTTTTGAGGATCTCTAGTAGTCTCTCTGGATAGTATCAACAAAGTCCGGCCGTGTAACAGCGGCCCCCATATTTCACATACGGAGTCTACAAACGTGAGTGCCGTCTTCCATACGCACACGCTCTCTGTCTCTGAGAAGGGGAAGTTTCGGAACTGCCACCAGAGACGATTGCATATCGCTGAATATGGCAGACGTACACCTGTAATATTGTATGAACTGTAATGGTATTCTCTTTACAACTTTAGCATTTACCATATAAATGTATTGTAGAGTTTAAATTTTTATAGTTCTTTAGATGAGAATCGATATTAAAAAACATATTGTACAATATCCCCTTTTCGTCAATGTCAGCACACATTATACCACATCAGCTACAAGCTGTATCCCGCATATAGCAGGAGCAGAAGGAACTCAATATTAAGACACTCAGTTTAATTTTGGAGACATTGCATGTTGTCTGGTGGAGCTCAACGCCGCCTTTTGTACTGATCCCAGAGCGACGAAATGAAAATAATTCATTCTCTCAAGTGAGGTAGAGTTAAAAGAAAAAGAAAGCTTTAAAGTTTTTTTTAATGAGTGAGGTCACAATATTAAATGAAAGAGTAAAGAAATAATTTTTACAATTATTTTAAAGGTGCATTACAACGATATATAGTATTACATTAAGCAGTTACCTCAGTCAGTTATAGGTTACGGTACATTTAACAATATTAAATTTGAACGCATCAATCACTAACAATAGTAACAAATCTTGCTTAGTCATTTCTCATTCAAAATGAAGGTTCATTGCGAAATCCATTGAATTATATAAAAAAAATATCGGCCAAGCGCAAGTCGGTTTCGCCCACCGAGGATTTTGCCTACCTTTGTATGGTAAGATTCACTTGTTGCCCAATTTCTTAATGGGAAAAACTCTATAGGTTTTGTTTACACGACGAAATATAGACAAATAAAAATATAGAAAAAAAAGGCAGCAAAACTTTGCATACACTGTTGCATACATTGTTTTTTTTTCCTTTGAAGTACGGAACCCTAAAAAAGATGTAACAATCAAATCGAAGTTTAACGTAAACCTTGTAATTTGTATGAAGCAATTAATAACACAATATTAATACAACCTTCGCGTAGAGAATTATGCATCTCAACACTCGTAAAAAGCCTTTTAGTACTGACCGAGTTTTATTTTTTATGTTTATATGTTTTTAATTATTGTGCTTTATTATTTTATATTCACGTCTTCTTTGAATTTTATGCATGTTGTCCACTTACTTTATGCACATAGCTGGGTAGCCGGTCGGAACCTGGTAACCTAGTGTTGAGACACTCTGTTTCTATTGAGAGTTTCTAATTTTCCGCAGAATTCTGGTGGCGGTGGCAGAGATTAAGGTCGCACTCTCTTGTTACAATTTTATTATCGGGTGCCTTTTTTATAGATTTAATTTTTCATAATAAATTGATAAATTTTTAGAAAAAAATAATTCTAATTTCTCCATGTATTTATAAACCATGGTTAGAAGCCTAAATTAAGAAATAAACTATTTAATTATTCTACCATTAAGAGTTTGAACCTAATTTGAATATTATCTGTTGAATAATTGGCCGGAAGTTACGTTTAATATTTATGTCTGTATATTTCTTATGAAATAACTTCACATATTATGCAAATATAATATTATTTCTATGTAAGAAAATTGTATTACATGTTAATCATTATTTAAACATTCTCGGCGTATGTTTAAATAATGTCTGGTTAATTACAAATATCATATTTCACATATTGAGATTTAACTTTATATACATATAAGTATACTTACGCTATGTATATATATATATATAAAAGGAGATGTTTCCACTGACTGAGATAAGACCCATGAAACGTGAAATTTCAACACATGTCTATTTTTATAATGTACACATGTGGACACTAAGAATCCACTAAGAAGGATTTTGAAAAATATCAACCCCAAAGGGATGAAATAGAGGTTGAAAGTTTTTGGAAAAATATTTAAAATCGGCACCGATATCCCCCTGTCATATAATAGCGAAATTAATACGGAAGCGTCGCTGGGCGATTCTGACTCGCGCTGTCTTTAACAACACTAATTCGTGGATCGAAATAAAGTACACTAAAAGTATGAACGTCCGAAAAAAACGCGAGAAGATTTCATAACATTTCATAGTCATTAAGTACTTTTTTATAAGTGTTCATGTAACATTATCTAAGTTATACACTTATTATGAATGATTTATGAAAGCCTTATAATTCTGATTTTATTATCTGTGAAGAATTTCATTGGCTCATTGAGAAATTCCTTCTTTACGTGTTAACCACAAGGAAAACGGTCTATATGCTAAATGAAATTCTTAGAAATAATTATTTTCATATATGTTCTTGATGAGGTATCTAACGGCCATTTCCCATCATCGCATATCTAGTAGTAGTTTATTGAGGAAACCCGATGATTAATAATAATAGGTAATGTAAGATTAATAATAATAAAAGACTTAAAAGCCTTTAGTCATATCTCAACAAATGGTATATCCAATGCAAAAATTATTTAAGAATTCGAACCTGTGCTGTTTGTTTGTTTCAACAAAATGAACTATAAAGCTTTGTAATGTTAGTATGGTATAGATTTATTTTTAAATTTGTCGCGATTCTTATTTTTCTTTTCGCGATCTTTGTGTTTTATATTTTAAATACTTTAATTTTATTAAGACAATGCATACAAACAAATATATAGGTACGACATGTGGATATTATGTATTATTTTAATAAAATTATTTACTTATTGCTACTTTCAATAATTTATATAATAAATAATTATTAGTTCTAGCATCTCACTTCCTAGCCTACTTGTAATATGTAATAGCTGATGGATCAAGAACCGGAAGCAGAAGGCAGCATTTCTTTAGACGACGCGTATTGTGAGGAGGTTCCTCTCTCTGGAGCCCTAGCCACCAATGGTTTGGACCCTTATCTCACCGTCGGAAGTGTATTTTTTCAAAATATTTTTATATTAATTTCTATTAAACATGTAAAATTTATTTCTCTTTCATAATAAAAGTATTTTAAGTGACTTGAGTTGCCGAAGCCAAAAGTGAGTCGCTTGTTCAATATGAATTTAAATCACCTTTAGGTATTCCAGTACTGCCAGAAGTATATAACACGATGGCAATAGTATCTGCATCAGTTTTCACGAGCACTTCGTCTTCGTTTGGCCTGTCTGCTGGTAAAGCACTCGCTTCTAAAGACAGCTCCTCAAATGATATAGCTGGTACACCGCTACCGTTGAACATTGCAGGATTTGCTATGAAAAACGAACAATAGTTAAAAAATATATAGTATATTATATATGTCATAAAATCTCATGTTGTAAGAAAATAAGTACCTCCGCTGAAAAATTACGAACATTTAATATAACATAAATTTTATTTTTTTATTTTAGTAGTTTCACAGCCTAGTGTTAAGAATTTTCGAGAGATTGCATGATGGGAAGTGGAACTCAACGCCGCGCTTTGTCCTGCTACCAAAGCTGGGAAATGAAAATATAGAATAATTCCCCCGAGTAGGGATCGAACCGACAACCGTCACCTTTTACATGCTGTTGCACCACGACGACCTCTCAAGTATAAAATAATACATATATTTGTAAAAAAATTATATTTCATTTAATCCACTCAGGCAAAACCGCGGTCTGGTCACCGACCACTAGTGACAGATATATATAATAATTGTACAGCAAAACCACATTTTTTGCGCCAACATATTCTTATTATGATAATATATGTAAGTAATTGATAGACAATTAGCAGCAGTTCTTTATACTATGAAAAACTAATATGTTTGCCTACCTATGATAATTGTAGATAATATCTTTTTTCTATTCCTTTGTATATGTAATATAATACATTTATATGCACATATTTTTATCGCGCAGACGAAGGTGGACATACATGTATCTTAAGTAAGGAAAATACTATAGATTATTGTCATTAGAGAAGATTTTTTTAATCGAATTACTTTTTATTAATCGCCACTGAGAAAGAGGGAGGTCCGATTCTAAATATAATGGGTGCGAGTTCGATTTCCATAAGGTGAAATTAATAATTTTCATTTATCTGCTTAACTTAAAACTATTACGTTCAATGCGCCACTTAACTAACGAGACGAGAACGGAATGTGATGACACTAGGTTATCAAATTGATGATTTTGCCTAAAGTAGAACGTAATAACGTGAAAGAGGTGGATGTTCATAACTTTAAATTTTATTTTAAAGAGAGGCCAGTCGTGATGCATTGACAGAAAGAGTGACTGTAAAACCGCCTGTTTGTGGGCTCGACCCCACCCGAGGAGATAAAATATTTATTTAAATTTATATTTCCATTTCTTCGTTCTGATTTCGAGGCAAAGCGCAGCGTTGAGTTCCGCGCGATAGCTGTGGGTTCGATTCGTTCGGGTTCGAGTCTCGAATATAGAGCGTTGTGTGGGGAACAGACCGTATTAACACTTGGATCCCTCTGCCTACCCTGCTATGAGATGCTGCTCCTGCGGGATAAAGCGTGAAGCTAAACTAAGCTATTAAATACACACCTGTATCATCATAAATGACCAATGAAGGTAGAGAGTCCTTCAAAATGTGACTTATTCTTCCTTGTGGGAAACTCGGTTCCATAGGTACGTATGCCGCTCCCGCTTTCCAGGTGGATAGAAGGGTTATTATGGTACTGAAGAAAAATATATTTGTATTAATATTAACAATAGTTAAAGGATTAAGTGTTAATTCTAAAGGCGGTGGCCTTCAATTAGTATTAGGGGCCGCCGAAACGGCACGTGCGGCGGATTCGCAGTCGGGTTAATACTTTCATTTCCTTGCTCTAGTAACGAGGCAAAGCCTTAATTGTTGAGATCCGCCACTCAGCACGCAATGCCTCCAAAATTTGGCGGGAAATGGGAAATGGGAAAGGAGTGTCTTGAGATCTATGGTATTTTTATTGTCACTAGGTCCCTTCTGGTTACCCTGCTGTGTGCGGGATACATCTTGGGATATGATCTTCTGCCTATTAAAATTTCAAGTAAGCAACATCGTATCCAATAGTATTTATTTATTGCTTTATAATTATATGATGGATATCAAATCTATTTGTCAAGTTTACTAACCAATAATATCCACAAAAAGCCAGAAAAAGCCTGAATTTGGGTTCTGCAACTCAATTTTCAGACTCTGTTTTGAGTAGAGAAACTCAACGCTATTTAACAAGTAAATCTAAACGAAACATGTCCTCCTCCCACGTTACCATGATGGCTTTTAAAATAATAATTAAAAACAAATACTTTGTTATACTCACTTGTGTGTGGGCTTCATACATACAGCGATCACATAGTCCTGATCGCTATTCGGGCCGGTGGGCCGCGCGTGCGCAGCTATAGCCCTGGCCATAGCGTTGCTGCGGCCGTCTAACTCTGCGTAGCTCACCCGTGCATTACTTGTTTCATCTGAATCAATGAAAAATAAAATTGTATTTTTGGATTTAATTTAAAATATTTAAGAATATTTCATATTTAATTCTTGGGAGTGTCTGTAAACGAGTATGGCGAGTAATACCTCGAACTGTAAACGTGATGGTTGTAGGTTCAATCCGGAGGATTGATTCAATTTGAAATTAATATCCTGTTCTATTAGACACAGCATGGCGTTGAGTCTCGTCACTAAACTAACGCAAATGTTTCGAAAATTGAACGAAAAGTGGGAAACGGAATGTCCTAAGACACTCGGTTCTCCATTTTGCGCCATAAGTTCAGTAACAAGAGCGTATATTGAGCCACAGAAATAGCATGTTGGATGGCGGAATTCAACGCCGCATATATTTAATACAATATAAAAATTATTTTAAATCTATAATTTTATTGTACTTAATAACATGTTTCGCTCTACAAGTGGCCAGCCGTGGGTAAATAATTTATATAATAATTAATACGGCAGTTAAAGTACGCGCCTAGTCTTAGTTCAATTTATTACTTACTGTATTACTATAATATACAAACCACTTCTCGCAATTAACTCGATTATAATTGAATTTCGGAAGGGTATAACTATGATCAGGTTAAATTTTAAAGTCTTTTTACATTTTGAAATTCGAAAAATAGTAGCTTCACGCTTTATCCCGCGATATAACAAGGAAATGGAGGCTAGTTTTAAAAGTTGAGAGGCGGAGTACGACGCCGCGCTTTATCAATATATATATACTAAAGCAAGGAAATGAAAATACTTCATTCGAGTGGGAATCAAATTCATAACCATCGCATTTACACAGATTTACAATAATTCATGAAACGAGAATCATGATAAAATAATTATCTGTGTAACTCAATTATTCTTTTAAAAATCTCATAAGCTGTGTATATGTTTTTTTTTTAAATTGAAAGTGAAGGTTTTTTTAAAATGAAGTTAATTCATTTAGGTAGAGGTCGAGAGTCACAACACAATGGCATATTATATTATTGGATATAGCATTTAGATTAACTGGATATTAAAAATAAAACTTTAAATATTTTTTTCAGCTTCACATTATATTATATATACGCTCCCAGGTTCTCTCCGTCTAGCCTTTCTAGATATGTATGGACTTATCAAGGTAGGCAGAGGGAACCTGTGAGCCTAGTGTTAAGACACTCAGTTCGCTTTAAGACACTCTGTTCTCTACTTTCCGTTGAGTGGCGAAACTCAACGCTGTGCTTTACTTCGACCCCAAAGTGATGAAATGAAAATATCTATTTTAATAAATACCCACTCATTCCAGGTAATGACTTTTTTTATGGACAATGCACGCAATGATATGTTTTAAATAGAATTCGGATATATTAGCTAGTATATTCTATCACACCTGAGTAAATTAAAGCGGTCCTATCAGTGGCGCCCATCCGTTCCAAGTGTTTGGTGAGCGGCGCCGCCGGCACTGGGACCCTTCCGCCGGAGACCACAGACACACGTGGCAGGGAACCCATTGTTTACCTGTTAATATTAAATTAAAAAATTAAATCGGCTTCACGATGTATCCCGCGCACAACCTTTTTTTTTATCTTCATGCTGTACCCTGCATATAGCAGTGCACCAGGGAATCTAGTGTTACTACATCCCGTTCCCCATTTTCCACCGAATTCATAGAATACTTTGTTAAATGTTATTTCAGATTAGAATAGTATTTCTACGTTATTTATTTACGTACAACAATGTGCCTGCGGTATTTTAAATATTGCCGGTCTTTTTTTTCTTTTAACTTCTGTCCTTTTTTCTCTTCTCCTTATTCACGTCACTCGTTACTAGAGCGAGGAAATGAAAATATTAAATATTTCGATTTACAGATGCACTTGACAGTATATTAAAACTATAGTTTTATCGTTTAGTTTTAAGATACCGTTGTTAAGAATATTACTTTAAATAAAAAAATATATGTAATACTAAAGTAGAATATATAAAATGTGAAGTGTAATATAGACATGAATTTATTATTAGAACTAATATATTTTGAGTGAAACTTTGATGATGGGGAACTATGGCGATAGACTATAAAATGAGAGGTAGTGCTTTGTGACGTCACCCTTTTTGGAGACGGACTGCCGGACTAACGTAAGTGCTAGCTTCTATGTATTCTTTCATTATTTGCTGATTATGTATTATTTTATTATTCATGTTAACTAAATATATAAGGATGTATTTGGATAGCTGCCAGTTAATGTAATAACTAAATTATACCATTGACTTTGAAAAGAGCAACTGTGGAGCTTCTTACCGGTTCATCTCTGCAGAACTGCATTCCGAATCGGTAGTAGGTTTTGGTAGCTTTTATTTACATGTTCACTAGACGATTTAAAGTGCTTACACTAGTCTATTTGAATAAAGAACATTTAGAGTTTTGAATATGAGTTTGTTGTTTTCCATAAAAATAGTTATAATAATTCTATCAACTTGTCAGGAATATAATATTTTTAGTATTGCCTCTTTTTACTATATACAATATAAAGTATTAAGTACATACATATAATTATTTTTATTCATGGAGTTTAAACCTTTAAATGCTAAGACACTCCTGTGTCCCTGTGCCACTACTGGCCTACTGTATTTTTCTATTTTATTCTTTTTCATGACTTCCATACAATGTTATTCCATATCTAACTCTATTATCTTTATTACCTGATTGGTTTCTAACTACGCTGTTGATCAAATGACCCACTAACTTACTGGTGTATTTTTAGCCGACAGTCCGTCCGTGGAGATGAAGCAATTGATTCCATTAAATGACAATGAAGCCGGCTCCAGTGTCACACAGCCCACAGCATACAAATAGTGTTAGGTGCTAGGTGAATAGCAATTTTTTATTGAGAATGGAATTTTTTTTGCATCTTTTTTAAGATTTATTTTTGATTTGCTTTTTTTTTATTTATGGGTCTTTATTTGGGATTGGGGTTAATCGTCAAAAAGCCGATAATCGTAACAGACAATACGTATTGAGTGACGGGACTTAACGTCGCACTATATATATTATATATATATACAGGTGTACAGGTATGCACATAAATTAATTACTATTATTTCAAAACACATTTCGACATATTGCATATTGAACAGAGAGCAACGTAACCAAACGTCGCATTCTTTACAAAAACAACAATGTCTTTATAAAAATTTTTACATTTTTAACAACAAGACTTGTCGCAGTTTTATATCACGTACTCATACGAGTGCACTCGGATATCCCATTTGCGTCACATAAGTAGACCAATCACCTCCTATCTGTGCCACAGTTACCGTCATAGTTCACTGAAGGGCGAAGAGCAGTTACGATATAAACAACATATATAAATCGATAAAAAAAAACATCCCGTACCCTTTAATTCGATCAAAACAAATAAATATAATATGTAGATATTTTTATATCTCATAAATCAAAACAATTATGTGTTGTCAATAAAATTAATAATAATAAATTGAGACTAGTTCGTCTGTTCCAAATTGAACCCACGCTATCGGGCTTGATGGTTGAAGTCGCTAACACTCTATTAAATGCCAGCCTTGGCGGAAGGAGCACAGCGTGTGACTGTAAACGCGGCCGGTTGTGGGTTCAATCCCACTGGACGATATGATATATAAAAATATATAATATTTTAAGTTCTTTGCTCTGATAACGAGTGATAAAGAGGCAAAACGCGGCGTCGAGTTCTGCATCACAACACGCAATGCCTTTCTAATTCAGCGGAAAGTGGAGAGCGAAGAGTCCTCACACTAACTTCCTCTGCCTAACCTGATACAGCGTGAAGCTGAATAAAAAATAAATAAAAATAAAACCGACACTACGCAAGAAAATTAAGAAAAAAAAATACAGAAAATATTTCAATATTTTAAAGCAGTTTTATTGAAGAAAAAAAAAGATCAGAAAGGGCACAACCTTACTGTTAATTAAAAAAAATTAAATAAAAACGTTACTATAAATAAAACAAAAATAAAGTTTGTGTGTAAACCTGCAAATTATATGCCTCGTTAATTATATTTATTACTTACAATTATATATTTTTTTACATTTATAACTAGATTTTATTTGAAAAAAATTATATCAGGCTTAAATAAGAATTATTACTTATTAATATTTACGAGTATATGTGTGTATTTATATGAAAATAATATAAATCTTGGACTTGATGAAACGTGATCGATATTAGAAATCAAAGCAGACCCCGGGAGAATTTAAATGCTGGTGAGACGAAATTTCGTGTCAAGACACTACTTTCTCCGTTTTCCGCCCTATCTCGAAGCGTTACTTGTCAAGGGATATTATTGATAATAAGAAATAAACAGCTTCACGCAGCTTTTTGCTGCGCAGCGAGGTAGGTAGAATAGGCCTTGTACTAAAACACTTCGTCCACCACTTTACACCCAATCTTTCTCTGCGTTTTGCCTCGACACCAGAGCAGATAATTGAAAATATAAAATATTTAATTACATCTAGTGGGAATCGAACCCACAAAATGTCGCGTTTACAGTCACACTTTGTGCCCCTCCGCCACGACTGGCACTATTAAAGGCACTATTAATAAACCAGTGGTGAAACATCAGCGCGACAAAACAAAAGGAAGCAAAGCTCGCATGCACTTCACTATTGTCATAAGAGGTGGGTTTTTTTATATTATATTCATATAAATTACATACTACAAGCTAAGTTTGTATAACAATTTTGACATTTTATGGAAAATGTACCTGTCTGTACGTAATAGCGACGGCGGTGAGTTCGATTCCCACTCGGAACATGAATTAATTTCATTTACTCGTTTCAATAATAAGACCAAATTTGAGTACGCGGCATTGAGTTTCGCCACTGCAATGTCTCCCAAATTGGGCGGAAAGTGGGGAACGGAATGTCTTGACACTAAGTTCTCTCTCACTAACAACAAGTAGAGGAAGCCAAATGTCTGAAAATCCACGCATACGAAGTCACGGACAGCAATTAGTGTGAAATAAAGCTTTTCATATTATGTACAAGTACAATATGATTTTTTTATATACAAGGATAAGATAACTATGTATTGTAATAATAATTATACCATTATAATTAACAATGAAGTTGGCATTTTACTATAATTATTGTTTTTATTAATAGACATTTACAATTTTAAATGGTTTTATTACTATAAACATAAAATTTTATAATACAGTTAATAGTGAAGCTTAGTCAGACTTAACACGGTGATTTAGAGCTTAAAAAGTTCCGTCTTTCGTAACGGAATGTCTCGAAAATTGTGCGGTGCTTGGGGAACAGAGTGTCTTATTAGCACTAGGGTGACACTGCCTACTACGCTTTATACAGAGTGAAGCTAAACAATAAAATGAGCTCTAAGTTAAGGCTAGTAAAGCGATGTGTGGCGTTAAGTTCCGCAACCGAAACTTAATTCTGGAGTGTTCTGACACTATGTACGGAATAAAGAAAAAAAATAACGTTCCAGCTTGAAAAGGGCGACGTTATATAATAAAATATTAGTTTAATACAAAGATAGTCATATCATATATGTATGTACTCGTATGTATTTGTTTGTACCTGTTTCGATAAAAATGTAAAATTATCTGAATCCTGTTCTTTTGTGCTTAAAGTGACTGGTTGATCTTTCGTAATATCAAGGATATATATTGTATGTAATGCTGATCCTTCAAAAGGAGCATATCAGAACTCGTCTGTTTTGCTATAGGTTACATTTATTTGTATTCACATTTTTGCCTTTAAAGCAAGTGCGCGAGAAAGTTGTGTTAAGATACTCCGCTCTCCACTTTCCAACTCAAAACTGTACTGAACTTAACGGAACGAAAACTGCACTTGCTGTTGTCAAAGAGAAAATATTAAATATTTCATTTCTTCGAGTGGGAATCGAACCCACAAAATCTCGCGTTTACAGTCACACTTTGTGCCCCTGCTCCACGACTAGCCTGAAAATAATTCTAATTCTTCATTATCCTGATTATACACTATGCATATAGTGATTTTTATAATATTCTGTTATTACCACTACACCCCTTACATTGTTATAAATAAGTTTGTATAATAATATATCATTAGACAAAAATAATTTGTCTAATATACACGGCTACTGTCGACACTATGGTTGTATTTACTTAATTCTATTTTATTACAGTTATTTCATTAAAGGTCATTTCCATTACGCTGTTGGTAATAATTTTAAATAATTCTCGCAGTTCATGGAATACAAACATTTTTTAAATTGAATTAATAATTGTAATATTTGATTATCTGTGGATATATATAATTTTATCTGTTCGATATCTTTTTTTTTTTGTAATCATTTATATATTATTTTCATTTCTAAAGCCAGGAAATGAACATGCCAGCTGACAAGAAAAATCTCGATGTCGAGTTCCATCACCCAGCACGCAGTGGCGTAAATTCCGGAACGGAGTGTTTTAAAATTAAGTCCTCGCCTACCCTGTACTGTGCGGATTACAGCGTGATTTTTTTATGTCAAACATCTATACTGACGCCTGCTGTGCCTTAAACACTCCGATTCCCACATACCGCCGAATTCTGGAGGCATTTCATGTTGAATGGTGGATCTCAACCCCGCGCTTTGCTTCGACACTAGAGCGAAGAAATGAAAATATAAATTTAAATAAGTACTTCAATTACTCGAATGGTGATCGAACCCACAACCAGTCGCGCTTACAGTCACATTTGTGCTCCTGCGCCGCGACCGGCACATCAACATGTTTCAATTAATAACTTAATGACAAATAGGTTTGACTTATCTGTCTGACAATCGATCTATTTTAATGACTTCGATGACAGATAGAAGGACGATGTTAAAAGATTCCTCATCTAATTCTATTCTATTCCTCAAACAATTCTAGACATTGGTTGATTTGATAGATTTCATTGCAATAAATCCTTTTGAAAACTTTTTTAAGTGTTAAAACACTCCGCTACGGGTAAAGCCATGGATAAAAGCACCAAAAGATCAACCGGCACGTCGTATTCCAAATAAAGTATAACTAGAAGGGCACACTTGGTAAGGTCGAGGAACGACTCCCTTCTAACGGACGCGTCGGAACCTTGGGTTGATTTAACATTATGAATTACGAAATTATTGTTTACGTGAATGTGCTTTATGGAACAGTTTCTTTTTATAATAAGCTTTTATAGTAGTTCCTAAGATTGGCGCCATCAACCAAACAAGCTCTTCATCTTTACAATAATAATATCTATAGATAAACGATTTGTAGCCCGCACCGGCTTGTAATTATAAAAATAATATTTCTATATAATTATATAATATACAAATCGGGAGTAGGAGAGTATCTAGTGTTAAGACACTCCGTTCCTATTAAGACAAGACACTTTCCGGTGAATTCTGTGGGCAATACGTGTTGAGTGGCAGAACTCTACGCCGTGTTACCAACTTAGTACTTAGTTACCAAAACAAGGAAATGAGAATATAAAACATATGATTTTCCTCGAATGGGAGTCGAGCCCACACACAACCTGTCGCATTTAAAGTCGCACGCATGTGCTCCTGCGCCCCGACTGGCCTATTTTTATTTCTTTGCGCTGTCTGTCAGTCACGCCGTAATGGAAGTGTTTTATATATGTAATAATTTTCGCTTTTTCTGGCTGAACTCTATGTCGTAAATAGAAAAAAAAACACGTTTTTTTCCATTTCTGTAACGATTTCGAGACACCTTTTCCTAGTGCTCACTTAACAGTCAGTCAGTCAGTCATTCAGTAATCAGTTCGGAGGAGCTTATCACCATCCACTACCACACCACCACCGTCAGTACTACCTTACATTCCTGTTATCATTATATATCCTAAATCAAGAGACATTTGCTTACTTTAAAAAAACGAAAAAAATATTATAAATAATGTATTCATTAGTTCATGGCATTCTTTCTTATTAAATGTTTTTAAAATCACGCAAATGTTTTTTTTTAGAAAAAAATTATAAAGTTCGTGTTTATGGCTTGAATATATAATAAATGATATCTTGTTAAGTTTTAAGGTTCATTATCGTGCTGCATATTAATATTTGAATGAATAAATTATATAGCTTTAAGGCTAGTCGTGGCGCAGGGGCAGCCCCACAAGTGGGCAAGTGGGTGACTGTAAACGCGACTGGTTGTGGGTTCCATCTCCACTCTAGGAAGTGATTTTTTTATAAAATCAGCTTCACGCTGTTCAAACACGGCGTTGAGTTCCCCCATTCAACACACAATGTCTCCAGAATTCGGCGGAAAATGTGGACCGGAGTTTCTTAGCACTTGGTTCCCCTTTGCTTACCCTGTTGTATGCGGGATGCAGTATGAAGTTGAAAAAAAATATATATTCTGGTGCTTTTTTTCTTTTTATTAACAATTAACAATGATTGTGATCATCAATGGATTTTATTATATAGAATATATTAGCATTTTGTGGGAAAATATTGGGTATAAACGACCAATTTCATTCATTTATTCATAAAATGGTAATGTACAATTATAATTGAATAATGAACTTACAGTATAAAGTGTTTAAATGAATATCTAACGAAAGTTAAATTTGTTTTTTTTTTAATTTCCTATAACTTGTTACAGATATTATAACTTATTATAGATATAATTCGATGTACAGTAAAACGAGTTTTTTACAACTCCAAACTTAGCCCCATAAATTAATAGTTCTTCACAAGGTTAATAATTATAATAATATAATTTTTCCGTTATTTTTCACATACTAAAAGGCAAAAGCTGAAAGTGATGAGGCACCAATAATGTTCTTATTTTTTACCTTTACATACATATATTATCTGTGGAAGTTAAAGGTTATTACAAGAAAAGACTATTATCCAGAAGTAAATCTGTTTTGTAATTTAGCGAAATATATTAAAATTTATCTCTTATTTTAAACTTACCTACATTTAAATTAATTTATGTACTTTGGAATAAAGGTGTTTTGACCCAGTAAATGAAAAAAATTAATTACTTTGATGCTAATTCTTTCAGTATTTATTGCGTGGCTATAAGATTAATTAATTATTTGTATGAGATAAAAGAAATACAGCCGTTTGAAATACTAAAGAATATATTCAATTTATGAATCAATAAGGGTGGGCGTGAGTGAGAGAATAATTATTCTTTTTATTTCAACATTTTCAATGTCGTAATTGAGTGGTGGAACTCAACAGCAGGCTTTTGCCTTGGTACTATAATATCTCATTCCCTCGAGTGGAGATCAAACCCACAACCATCGCGTTACAGTCACTCCCTTATGCCACGACGCCACGTCGACCTCTAATAATATTGCAATATTTATTTAAATTTATACTCTCATTTCGTGGCTTTGGTATCGAGGCAAAGCGCGGCGTTGAGTTTCACCACTCAGTGTGCAATGTCTCCACAATTCGGTGGAAAGTGGGGGACAAAGTGTCTTAACACTAAGATTCTCTCTGTCTACCCTGCTGAGTGCGGAATACAGCATGAAGCTGATTTTGAAAGTAGTTTAATTTAGGAAATATTTGTTGTACGCAAGTTGTATCTTAGTTCCTAGAACGATACAATCTCATATATTATATATTATTCTTTAATAGAATAATAATGCGAAGTTCAATAAAAAATAGATATCTCATAGTAATTGACAACATAATATATTTCCTCAATGCAATATATACTATGAAATATAAGTATATACTATTTATTAAAGGCTACTTCAAGAGCTATAAAGTAATTCACACGTTAGTACTACAGTTTCAGCCGAACAAAGAGTAGACGAGATCGTAGCTTCATCCCTCTCTGCCGACCTATGTAGAATTGTAAATAATTTTATGCACTGTCGTCGTAGGAATTATAATATCATACCCCTTTTCGTTTGCCACTATCCGCTCCGTTTCCAGACACTGCATTGAATTCGAAACTCAACGCCGCACGTTGTCATTTTTCGCGCCTCGATGGTCTAGGTAGGTCTCAACTCGGCCTTTATAGTGTCACATAATATAACATGACAATGTTCATGTGAAACGTGACGTCATCGGTTACTGACCGGGCGCAAGTCGTACGACTCTCGTTTTCATTACGACGCTGTAAGGTCGTGCGGCGAACAGCAACGGAATATGCAATTAGTTTTCAATTTACACATAATAATGTGGGAAATATGGTAATTTTTAAATCTATCCTTGACGATTCATTCAAAGCTGAAGCTTCAAATTTTCTTTTAAATAAAGCTCTAAATGGTTTTATATATTTTTTTTCAGTTTCACCCCTAATCCGTATATCGTATATAGCGGGGTATGTCTATTATCTCGGCTTTCCGATAGGATTCGAGACTAGCGCGTAGACGCCGCCCTTTGTAAGTAAAATGTTTGTATGTATGTATTATTATTATATGTTACATATGTAGTGGGATTGAAAATAATTCCCCTATGGCATAAACTCATTAATTTTTTTTTGGATTGCCTACAAAAAGCATTTAAAGACAGCTGGATTCCGTCATCTACTTTTTCCTAGTGGAGTTCTAGGAAAAGGTAAAAAAACTAATAAATCTACTAAGTTATTGGACTACAATTGACACAGTCAATTCATCGAAATCAAAAATCAAAATTGCCTAGATTTTGTGCATGTGAGTCAGTTATTTTATTTCTTTTTTATGCTCAGAAATAAGACAGAAAATAATGTATGACTTGCGTACCAAAATTCTAATATAAATGAAGATAACAACGTATTTAAAAGTAATTTACGAGTCCGTCGCGGCGCAGTGCACAAGCGTGTCACCTGTGTAAGCGCGACGATTGTATTTCCGATTCTCACCCCGCAAAGTGAACTCTATACTTATAATAAAATTGTAAAAGGGTCGGTCTGTACTTGGAAGGTGTTTAAACAAATATTATTATCGTATTAGATCCCAAAACAATTTTTTTTTTATTTTTGTCAGTTTGTCTGTGCGTTTGATATCGCTAATCTCAGAATTGTCTTGACTTGCTTGATTTGCAAGTAAGGTAGGTGCGGTAAGTAATCTACCTAAATACAATATTGTGAGCAAAGTCGAATAAATTCCGCAAACATATAACCGAATTATATATTCCCAAGCAGAATCCTGCAATTTGTAAAGAAACCTCTGTCAGCGAGTCTGACTTATGTATGGTCAGCTTTTTCTTAAAAATACTTATATAAACGTTTGTATATTTCAAGCGGGCGCAGCCGCACGGGTCCGCTAGTAATTAATATTTTACTTTTGCTCGCTTTGGTAACGAGACAAAGCGCGCGTTCCGACGCTCAACACGCTCAATGTCTCGAAAATCGGGCGGAAAATAGGATATTACTTTTTTAAAATAATAACAGCATAAAGCGATCGGTGATAATATACAAATATGTGTTTTTGAAGTCGTTATATATTTTTCTAAATTCGACATTAATTGTGGACATCAGGTAGCATGTTGTACGAGTACGGTGGTCTTGAAACCGAATTAACTCAAGTATTTCTGCACTGTAGACTGTAGTTTACCGGTTCAAATGAATTATATTGATTGTTTCTAAATGGCTGGAAAAGGGTGGACCAAAATGATTTATCAATGCAGAAATTCCATCAAGGCCATTATCATGGCATAGTGAGAGAAGGTTCGAATCCCATGAGAGGGAAAATTATTTTCCTTTCTTTCCTCTAGTAATGCACTTCCTCGAACTCGAACTGACAGAGAAAATAGGGTTTTCTCTTTTGCCTATCCTGCTATGCAGGATAAAGCGTGAAATTATTCACTTTTTTTCTTTAACCAAATGCAAATTTAATTGAAGTGATATAATAAACAATACAATGAAGATAATAACTTTAGGGAACTGCCGGTGCGTGACACAGTGTCGCGGTTACTCAATTTTTTTCTTAGAATTTTGTGGGTTAAGGTTGATATATAATCGACTGGGCCACACGTTTTTTTAACTTTATTAAGTTAATTGTTATAACCGCCGTATAACCTACTTCAGTCTGTCATTGCCTTTTTTTGTGCATTTTTTTCACAATAAGGTACTATTTTATAACGTCTAGTCTACTTGAAGTCGCGTCATCACTGGTGGGGTATCTGGAGAGGTTATCAATAAATCTTCTGAATTTCTAATGAGAATTTGAGGCCGCCGTTTCGTAGTGGCACAACGATCGACTGTTAATTGACGTTTGTGGGTTGAATTCCAATTGAAGGAATAATTTATTTTTATTTTCTTGCTCTTGTAACGAGATCTCCGCCACTTGATATGCGATGTTTCGACAAATTGGGAAAGTGGGGAGAGTGTCTAAATACTAGGTTCCTTCTGTCTACGAAAATAGGAGAAAAGAGACAAAAGTAATTTATCTATAGAAATTATTTTGTCAAATTTCATGCAAACAATCGTTAGACCTGAACATTTGATATTAATTTCGCCTTGATAATTTTAGGCAATCTCGAGATAAATGGTCTTGACAGAAGGACAACAGAACAGAACAGAAGGACAAAGAAGAATAAGGTTTTCGTTTTTTCCTTTTGAGGAACGAAACTCTAATTAGAGCAACAATGTAGCTAATAAGTTCTAACAGCATCATTATTTACTTGGATTGTTTTGAAAAGACTGTAGATATTATAATATTAAAAAATATATTTTACATTGTAGATAATCAAATTTTAATTTGAG
Organism: Heliconius aoede; assembly: GCA_037355905.1. NCBI lineage: Eukaryota > Metazoa > Arthropoda > Insecta > Lepidoptera > Nymphalidae > Heliconius > Heliconius aoede. The sequence continues at coordinate 18,827 of JBAIZZ010000456.1, read as the reverse complement.
TTCAATTATGTTTGAGTATAACGAATGTGGGTAACTTCATGTACGAGTACAGTGCGGTTGACGAGTCGTGGCTCTTTGAGATTAGATGTTATACTCAGAAAATAAATAATCATATGTAAGAAAAAAGTACTAAAGTCGAATCTGCACAGGCATCAACAATTGACTACAACGCCACGACTCGTAGACCGCACTGTACAGTCACCTGCCAAGGCTACTGCACTTGAATCTGGTACGTTACGTGAATATGAGCAAACCGTGTGGTCAAACAAAAATGTTCAAAAAGAACCGCCGTCTTACTAACGAAAAAAATTATTTAACCAACTTTTGTAAACAAAATATATGTAACGATTATCCAAAGATTGACAGTAAAAACTCGGTAGGAATATACTAGTAGAATATTTATAATATTACATTAAAATTATGTAAAAGCTATTCCCTGCGCTGGCAAGGTACAAAATATGTATATTCAAACAAAGCTGTCATAGTCACGATTGTGAATCTGCGTTGCTTTGAACTGTTGCATTTACAACCGTCCTTACGCCCTCAGGCCTCATTTTCTTCTGCTTCTTCTTCATGGCGTTAATCCCGGCTTTTGCCAGGATCTGCCTTCCAACTTAAGCTATTCCAGTTTGCACGGTCTTTAACGTCCTCGGTTACGAAAAATACTTTATTCATATAGATTATCCGACCGAGTTACGTTAGCAATACAACCTTGCGTGCTTAAAACGGTCGATTAACCGTCAACTGCAACAAATGAAAGCGTACTAGGTAATTGCTATTGTTTATAATTGAAATACATTTATATCAGATAAAATTAATTCAGTAATAATAATAGATTTTTTGATAGTTGTCTGACCATATTATTATGGACTTGCGACCCGCTAGCGGCTTCGCCCGCTCGTACTGTACAATTATTTGTTTACTCATCTAAATCACTATCGTGATCTAATAACATTATCACTATATGTATACTATACATGAATATATGTATGTATATATATATATATAAATACAAATATATATATATATATTTAAAAAAACGAACTTTCACTTAATTTCTCTACAAACTACCCTAACTATGAACCATTAACATCAAATCACAGTCAAAACTTCTGAGGTGACAAACATAAAAAAATACAAACGACATGATATCCTCTTGAAAGTCACCGCGCCACGACGGCCTCATAGAATATTATTATTATAATATAATTTAATGTATTTTAAATATATATTTAAGTTCAAACTTATAGGTAGTGATGGATAATGTATCTTAGGTTTAAAGTTTCGTAAGTGGTCATTAAATTCATGAAACGTAGCAGCCGACCTTCGCGCGTTACTCAATACTTTTGAGGGCAATCGCTTAAATACTGTAGTTAATGTCTAACATTTTCTATACGCTTGTTACTTATATTCCTTATAGTTAGTTTGCTACAAAGTAACTAATTGTTTCGTTTTGTAGGATTCCGTACTTCGAAAGGAGAAAACGGAACCCTTATTGGATCACTTATCGTCGTTATTAGTCCGTCGAAAATTATTATAAATTTGTTAAAATTAATACGTCCGCATACTTAAGTTTGTCAACTAAAGCAATTGGTACTTCCGTTTCCCGGCCTGGAAGCCTCACTGCACATTTTCGACTCGCACTTAACCGGTTTTCATTATTTATCCCGCACATAGCAGGGTAGCCAGAGGGAATCTGGGAATCTAGTGTTAAGACGCTCCGTTTCCATTGAGAAACTTCTGTGCCACACCTTCTGTTGAATTTCGGAAGCATTGTGTGTTGAGTGGTAGAACTCAACGCCGCGTTTTGCCTCGTTATCACAAAAAATAAAAATATATTTCATTTCCTTGGGTGGGAATCTTACCCACATGTTATGGCGTTTACGCTTACACGTTTGTGCCCCAGCGCCACGACAGGTCAGGTGAAATTTTATTTTTGTAAGGATTCCTAATGTAGATATAGTATATTGAAACAAGATATATAAATTTATAAGGAACAACTGTTGAGTCCCTTGCTGGCTCTTCTCAGAGCAACTGCTGTAGTAGCTTCATGTTCTGCAACGGAATATAGAGAACGGAGTGTCTGAACACTAGGTTTCCTCTGCCAACCCTGCTATATGCGACAAGTGGTGCGTAGTTTACGAAACAAATCATAGATCAACTAAAATAATAACAAGTACAGTAACAAGTACAGTAAAATAAATAACACTAGTATTAACTGGTAAAACATGACTTAAAAGCTTTAATTTAGTTAAATAATAATTGTAGTTTAATTGAAACTGAATTGGACTAAAACTGTCGGCAATTGATATTTACTCGCTTAGGTTATTAGGTTATGGTTATATAGTATATAGAAAATAAATACTGAGTTAAATAAGCAGCCAAGCCAGTCGTGGCGCAGGCAAATACGCGTGTGAATGAAAACGCGACAAGCTATGGGTTCGATTACCACTCGAGGTAAATGAAATATTTAATATTTTCATTTTTTCGCTCTGCTGTGGAGGTAAAGCGTGGTGTTGTGCTCCGCGTTTCAACACGCAATGCCTCAAGAAATCGGCGGGAAGTGGGGAGCGGAGTGTCTTAACACCAGGTTCACATGTTCCCTCTGCCTATTCCGCTACGTGCGGGAAACAGCGTGAAACTAAAGAAGAAAAATTATAAAACCGTGTAACTGGCAAGTAGGTAAAGGATTTTTACACAATCTGAACATCGATCGTATCGCCAATGTCAGTTTGTTTTACGAAATATAACATGTGTATATAAATACATGTATGAATATATTTACACTACATAATTAATTGGTACGTTACAATGTAAACATTTCATTTTAGCCCAGACGTGGGTGTGGGTTCTCTCTCCGTTCGGGGAAATTAAATATTTCATATTTTCATTCCCTCGAAAATACCAAATTTAATAAACGCGACATTGCAACATGGAATTACAAATATAACATTGAAATGCACGCATTATTTACGAAATATAATAGAAAATGTTATAAAAAAATCTTTTACTATGTAAAATAACAGGAACTCAAAATTGAATTGTTAAAATTTCGTTAAAAAAGTGGAGAACGAAATAATTTGACACTAGGTTCTCTCTGTCTATCCTGTTTAAGTTAACAAGTTAATTACAGGAATAGAACCTACACTCATTAACTTACCTTAATTCTTATAAGATCGTTCTTTCGGTAGTGTTTGTTGTTTAACAAATTCAATTTCCTATACAAAATATAATAAACCGTGACCTGTTTTCAATAACATATGAGATATTTGAATAGGTCCCACATTACGTGTAACATTTCGCCTTGGGCTCTCGGAAGTGAACGGTAGGCACAATATATACGACTTTAGGCTCACCTAACAAATAGACACAAAAAGAAACCTAAGAGACTTAGCTGAATGCATTTTTTTATCCAGTGTAAAGATACTCCCTTCTCATTGAGACATTTTCGTTCAATCACGTCACACACGTTCACGCACACTGCCCTACTGAAGATATGTATATGTCGAATTCCAGCGTTCTGCGCTGCGTAATTCCAGCTGTGTAGTCTGTCACTTAATAAGGGAAGAGTTATATATAATATATGATTCTTGTATATATAATATTTGATCTAAAGATACATCTAACCAATGTTTGTTGATTAGAAATAGAGCATACTTCAGGATATATCCAATTTATTTTTTGACACCCCATTTTAGTACTTAATATGTGTACAGTAAGATTCAAATCAGTAAGACAGCTTAAAAGTTCTATACATCGAAGTTTCTAGCCATACCAATGTATAATAGAAAGGTTGACGACCGTTAAGTTATAACACACTGCGTTCAAGGTAATCCTGTTAAACATCTAAATTACATTGCTTGGACAATAGATACGGGTTCAATTATTATTATTATTATTTTGTAATATTTACAGTAGTCGCGGCGTTCAGTTATCCCACTGTATTATTTGGGCGGGAATGTGGAATGGAGTGTCTTGACACTAGGTTCCATTAACTTATCTTTCTGTGTGGAATAAAGTGTGAAGCTAATCTAATAATAATTCAAACATATTTCTATATTCTTTTAATATGTTGATATAAAAAATCAACAGACAGACATGCTCTAATAACTAAAACGGTTTGAATTCGTCGATTCGTATAACATCACCTCACCTAATTTTTTCAATTTTTGGCGCAAGCGAAAGAAACCAACAAAGAACAAAAAGCTTAAAATAAAACTCTATAATACGAAATATATATATATATATACTAATTTATGTATAATTTTAGTGCTAACAAGTTCAATTAGTGGGAATGCATTATTTAAATTAAAAACTATATACATACATACAATAATCAAATATATGCATTTTTATAATTTGATTAAATCGTTTAGATTATTAAGTAATTAGTATGTTAAACAAAAATATAAATTAAATACGATTAATTAATTTTTTAATAGATAAGAATTGTTATTATATATATTACGTTCAGAAAAACCAATGTTTTCATATACATTTTATGAGCGAATACGTTTAAAAGGGCCGTCGAAATTAATTAATTTATATTATCATTTCTCTCTTCTATAAACTACTTCTTAAAACTAATTGTTTTTGTGCATTTACTTTTGTACATCGCTCATTTTCTACATGAATAGACTTTTTTCTATCATATTTGTAAAATATTCTATGTCTATTCTATGTTCTACGAGTATGTGAGTAATTGAGGGAGTTAAAGCGTAACAAACCAACTCCTCTTAGGTTTCTTAATACAAAAGATATTCAAGAATCTCAATTAATAATTATATATATAACTATTCACAATTTTACACAATAGAATAGTAAAAATACTGGAGATTTTCCAGTACTTTTGTTTGATTATTCATTCGTGCGGGAGCTAGGCTTCAGTACGCTTTTCCGGCCAATGATTTTGCAAAATATGTATATTATAATTAGTTAATTATAAGCTAATTTTTGTAAGGCCGGCTTTTAATTTTTATTATAGTTTAGTTATATGGCAATTCATTTACAAAATTATATAATATAATGACCCGTTGCCTCGACACCAGAGGGAAGAAATGGAAATATAAACGTAAATAAATATTTCACTTCCTCGAGTGGGGATCGAACCCACAACCATCGCGTTACAGTCACACCCTTGTGCCGTATTCTTTGATATATTTCTTTGACTTTATGTTCTTTTAATTTTTAGGGTTTCATACCTGTTTATCAACTTTCATAAGTTGTATTTATTTGAAGTTTAATCATGATATTAGTGTGAAATCCGCGGTGGGCGATTCCGACTCACACTTGACTGATTTTTTATGTAACTTAATCCAGCATAATGTTTTTAATGGACAATCTCCGTGTATTCCATTGATCGTAGCATTGACGTTATTTGTGTTTAACCGTCGCCCTTATAAGTAATAATTAAATTGTAATTATTTATTTAATTAGCGTTAATTGATAGTAATTATTATTTAATTGTAATTATTTATTTAATTTGCTTTATTAGATATTATGAGCGTACATCACTTACTTACTACAATAACTTCATTTGCCATAGTCGGCCATGGCCCGTAACTTCAGTTTCCTCATAGATTTGTTTACTTTAGAAATGTCTAAATTTTTTTACATTTTTGTAAATGTTATTCCACACTTAGGAAAAATAACTCTTTTAGAAAACCATATAAAAAATTCAAATTTTTATATGTTTTCTAAAAAATATGTCTAAACTTAAATAATTTCGCGATAAGGACAATAAGGTTACAGACATTGAGGTGTTCACATTCATAAAAACACCTTTAAAGAACCAATATCGAGATTACTCTATTATCGACTATAAATTCCTTTTGTTTGTTCTTAGTTATAAATAAATTAACTTATGCATTAATATTAATTTAAATTAGTAACTAATTTAAAAACTGCAGCAGTAAAGTAATAGTAGTAAAAACAAAACAGCCCGAGACTAGAAGCAACGAACTGACAAATTAGATACATTCTTACTGTATTACGTTACTTTATAATAATATTTTGCGTAACAGTTTTATTTTGAATGTTTTCGTTGTCGGTCTCATTCGCAAGGTCTTCTCGAAGCTACCACGCGACCCTGGTGCTCGATCTTCATTTTATAGATTTTTGTTTCTTTCTGCTTCACAGATACACCGTACAGAGAGAACCTAAGTGCTGAGACTAAGTCCATCGAATTCTCGAGACATTGCGTTCTGAGTGTCGGAAGCGAACGCCGCTCTCTATCTTGTTAACAGAGAGAGGAAAAGAAAATAATCAATAATTTTTTCCATCGAATAGGATCGAACTCGCACCCGTCCCGTTGATAATTACAATCTGTGTCCACGACAACCTCTATCTCAAAAAATTTTCTTAAAAAAGTCGTTCTGTATGCACTTTGAGTTTTAAACATTGACTTGAACGACACATTTTGAATATATTAATGTAGTCTAAAAACTTATCGAAACTTCTAGCTATTGAAAATAAATAAATCTTGTTGCTCTAAAATATTATAAATGTTAAGGATTTCGGGTGTCCGTGAGCTAGTATAATTCGAGCTAGTTTTTTTATAATAAGAAAAATATTCATTTTTATAGATATTTTCACGTTTTATGTTATTTTATTGTTTTAGATAACTTAGCGTCGAAGCACTTCGTCCTCCGCTTTTTACCCGCATTTTGAGACATTCACTTTTTGAAGTGCTATTCCACGGTAAGGAAAGGAAAATACTGATCCAGAAAACGTGTAATAACGGAAATTTGTACAAGTGTCCCTACAGCGATGCTAACTACATTAATAAGTTGTATGTATCTTGATGAGAACGTATGACTTGCTGATCAGAGCGTGTGGTCGGTTTCCAGAAGAGGTAGGTTTCACATCCCGCTAGTTTCAAATTTTAAAACGTTTTCTAAATAAGTATTATTCTTTCCTAAGTATTGAATTTTTAGCAAAATTTTGAAGATGTAGAAATATATTTTTATCACGAAATCATGGGGCAGTAGTAGGGAGTAGATAAGTATATGATTTGAATTTGAACTCGATATCTCCAAGCGTTCCTGAGATAAAGGATCTTGACAGACACACAGACAAACAGACAGACAGATAGATAGAGGTAGGTAAGGGTTCCATTTTCCTTAAAATGTACTCTTTTCGTTGAAATGTACCTTTTCCCTTATCCCTTAAAAAATGTAATTTATTTTATAATGTGTATGTATTTTACACAGCGACTTACAAAACAAATTGGTAACTTTCATTAATCTACACGAATATACACATATCAGTACTTAATATTATAAAGCTGAACGCTGAAAGCTGAAAGCTGTTCCGTTGAACGCGCTAACCTCAGGAAGGAAGGCTACCCTTATTCCCTTATTGCCCACTGTACTAGCGATCAGAATTATCTCGGACATGAGAAGAAAACTACATGATTGACCAGGGTCAATGTAGTATTGTTATTCTAAATTAATTTACTTCCTTTTCCTTTATAAATTACCATAATGCCAAAGTTTATTATAACATACCTGTCATGGTGCCCTTAACGCTTGTTGAAACTTCGTGATCTACATATTATTATATACAATACGAAAATATAATACTAATGGAGACAGGAAGTTACATATATTATAATTAATTTTCGACTTAAGTAATGCTTCGTAACTGATAGTTAAAGACAATGACCAAAAAATATATATTTCATTTTATACACGGATTATATAGATTTAGATATATAGATTATAGAGATATAGATTGATTATTTGGAGGAGGCTTCCTTATAACAAATTAACTTTTACAGTTTAGAAATAACTGTGGTCTATGGTCAACTACGACAAATGGACTGTCCGACATACAAACATTTTTTTTATTTGCCATGCCACGTTTTATTTCCCTATCAATCTAGTGGCTTCTATGTACGATATTTTTTCCAAGAATTTCCGTTCTCTGATTTCATATTGATTCCGAGACATTGTGTGTTGGATGGCAAAACCCAACGCTGGGTTATGTCTTAACCAGAGCGACTACTCCGAGTGAGAATTGAACCCACAACCGTGTTCCACTCTGCTTCGGTGGAGTGACATTTAATTTTTCATGTTTTTTCTTAAAATTCCTAAAATTTTTTTGCATGTCACGCCAACATTATCTCATTGGTCAGACGTCCACTTAATATTGAATTAAGGATAAGGTCATATCCGGCTTATCTACAAGATAAACACAATAAAGATTTGCCCAAGCGGATGCTGTAGGCTTAGAAGGTATCATGAGATCGTGAACTTATAGACATTGAAAACAAATTTTATAGAATATCCTCCATTATACAATATAAGTAAGTAAGTAAGAAACATATACAGTATAAGTGAATGTTATTAATTTTATCATCTATATTATTTTTAATTATAATCTACTACATAATTTTTAATTAATTTTACATTTTTGTTTACCATTTGCTTTTCATCGTAAAAACGTTCAATTATCAAAACAATAGTAAGCATATTAATTTAATATTAAACTGTTAATTTAAATAAACCGGTTAAGTGCGAGTCGGACTCGCCCACCGAGGCTTCCACATCAATTTCAGGATTGTAGGTCAACGGGAAGTATAACTTACACATAACGCAGCGGCGCAGTGAGTAAGCACGTTGATTATGGGTTCGATTTTAGAACGATTGGTGTAATACTTTTTTTAACTTCACAGTTTATCCCCTACATACCGGGGTAGATAGAGCGAAGCTAGTGTTAACTCCGCGTTCCCCACTTTCCGCTGAATATTTGAGACTCAAAGCTGTGCGTTTCTCATTGCCTCGTTACCAGAGCGAAGAAATGAAAATAAATATTTCCATTTGATGGAATCGAATTCAAAACTCGACTGGCTTAATATTTATATAGAGTAATATTTATCTATTTGGTAACACGCACGGCGTTGAATTCCGCTACTCAACGCGCAATATCTTGAATTTGGAAGGAAAGTAGAGATATATTACATTTAAACTTCCTCGCTCAAGTAACGAGGCAAAGCGCAGCGTTGAATTGCGTTGTTAAGTTCCCTCTGCCTACTCTGCTATGTGCGGGAACAGCGTAAAGCTGAAACACTATAAAATACTGATTCAAAAACACAGTAGAGCAATATTACTTTTTATTCAGATAAAAAAAATACCGGTACTAAGATTTCTTAAATACCAGCGGCCTTGACATAAAATATTTGCTGAAGAAAACTCAAATTCGAGTTCAAGTTATCTTTTTGTTGTTTCTTGTTAATTATAATAATTTATAATTATTATTTGTTACATTTTAATATGATTTTATATTTTTTTCGATAATCTACTCTACTTAAGTAAGTAGAGTTTACATTTTTAAACAATGAATTTAAATAATGACTAAGCAATTGTAATAATAAATGACAAGGCCGTCATGGCACACTGATACAGCGTTTCTATGTAAAGGCGATGTTTTGGGTTCAATTTCCAAGTAGTGGGATGACAATATTTCTTTTTCTTAACGTTTTCCTTTCTAGAAAAACAAAGAGGCGCGCAGAGTTCCGTCAATCAATACATAATGTCTTGGATTCAGAAGGAAAACCAGGAATGGATTATCTTAGAACTAGGCAATATATATAATAGAGATGAGGTCACACTAGCTCTAAATTAAGCTTTTCCGAGATATCTACGAACACAAGAAGAACTGCCAAGTCCGCAACTTGGTGAGGTCAAAAGCTCTTTACTTTATCAGAAGGGCACTTGTTCGAAGGCTTCCTATCATTATGGAATAATTAATAACAGTATGCTTTTTGTGAATTTCTATGTATGAGGTAGAAACATAGAAAATATTAGTGTATCTAACTAATTTTAAAAATTCGTTATGTTATTGCAAGAAACCAGCCAAGCGTGAGTCGGACTTGCACATGAAGGGTTCTGTACCATTATTTATAAAAACGGCAAGAAGAAACGTTTTTTATATGAGAGCCCCCTAAGTTTTTATATAATTCTATTTTCTTAGTATTTGTTGTGATAACAGCAACAGAAATACATCATCTGTAAAAATTCAACTGTCTAACGATAGTTAGAGATGGTTTCTGAGATACCGCCTAGTGACAGACGGACACGTTTTGAGTAAGTGCCCAAGTTAGGTCTGGCCGCATGTATTGGGGATAACTTCGAAACGATGTTTATATTTTTTAGGGTTCCGTTCTTTTTTCCTCAAAGGTACAATCCTCAAAAATCCTCAAAAGGTAACCCTAAAAAATATATACCTTTTTATGAATAATATAACCTTTTAACAAGTAAACAAGTAATGATTAAGAATTCTGCACAAAAAAATCCCCATATATTCCATATTTACATTCATGCTTACGCGCAGGTTGTATGACGTTTATTTGTCATAAGACGAAATCTCAGTACCGGCAAAATACTAATTACCATATCCTAATATAATTTACAATATATTAGAAATAAATATTTTCCTTGTATGACTGTGCAAAATAATTTATTTAATCAAGTAGGTCAGTAGATATAAGTTAATTTCATCTTAGTAGTGAGAAAAATTATAATAAAATTCATGCTCATTGGCGTGATAGTGGAGGTAGGGGGAGTTTTTGATGGGACCTTCCTCCAGTAACTATGATACTGTGTTGTCGAAAGCCAACCGAGGTCAAACCAAAGATTTTTTTTAGTATAAATCGAGGAAGACTAGGATTTTATAACTAGATAGATTTTTTTTGTTTTATTCTAGAACCAAATTTGGACCACAGTTCGAAAAATTACTTACGTCGACTATATTTGTTTTTTGCGCTACCCGATAAAATAATTAATGTGGAAATATTAATTTCTTACATCAAATTTGCTTTGATGATTTGATAAAGGCCGCCTTGATGCAGTGGTACAGGAGTGTGACTCCAATCGCGACGGTTGTGGGTTCGAACAAAAGAAAAAAAAATATTTTAATTTTCTCGCTCTGGTAACAAGCCAAAGCGCGGCCTTGAGTTCCGCCACTTAATACGCGGATATAATTAAATATTATTTTTAAATTAGGAGAGGCAACCTAGTGTTAACACACTCCGCGTATTAAGTGTAATTATAATATAATGATATATATATATATATATAGTTGATAGATATTTTAATAGTTAATTTGAATAAATCAATGAGGACTTTATAGCTGCCATTTATACAACGTAAAACATTTTATGACTACTGTAACATGGATGCGGAATTACAATAAATTCAAGATTAAATTATTTATATAACAATACTTAATGAAATAAATATGTTAATTTTGACGCTCATTACAAAAGAAATATATATAATATATATTTATTGTTGATAAATTTGTAAAAAAGATATAAAACAAAAACATATATCATAAATATTATATATTTTTTATTAATAATCCCTTTTTTATCTTCACGCTGTATCCCAACAGATACAGAGGGAACCTATATGAAACACTTCCCACGCAACACTCAATTTTCAACGCCGCGTTTTGTCTAGTTACACACAGCGAGGAAAATATAATTMATTCTACCAAATGAGAATTGAACCTACAGCTATCGCGTTAACATACAGATACTTTGCTCCTGCGCCATTCCTTTATAAAGTGTAGGTGTTTTTGACCTATTTTGATAAGAGTGGCTTGCTATAAATAAAAAGAAAAGAATAACGATACGTAATGTGCCACTAACTTATAAGAAACCTGATGATTTAAATTCAAGATTACTGGACGTGAGATAAATATTTTTTTAATTGATAGTCTCAATTGTGACGAGTTTAAATTTGAAACTTATTATGAGAGTTGCTAAATTTATTAAAGTGACATACCCAATTTGCAGTGGCACAAGGGTGTCGCCCGTAAACGCGACGGTTGTGGGTTCGATTCCCACTCGAGGATGTGAAATATTTTTACGTGTATATTTCCATTTTTCTTCGCTCTGGTGTCGAGGCAAAGCGCGGCGTTGAGTTGTGCCACTCAACACGCAATGCCTTCAGAATTCGACAGAAAATGGGGAACTGAGTGTTTTAACACCGAGGTTCCCTCTGCTTACCTGTTGTGTGCGGGATACAGCGTGAAGCTGAAAAAAAAAACTTACCCATACCTAATTTAAACTTAAATATATACGAAAGGAATAACGATAGGTATATTCTTAATTTATTGGCCGATTTTAAAAAACTAATCGACTGGACTCGACCGTATGTATTGAAGACCGTTCAAAGCCACTGAATTTTAATGACGTCGGTTTAAATTTAGTGTTAAAATATTCAGTACCTAACGACAATAAAGTTTTTATGTAACATCTGAATTTACATATATTGACTTCCGCCCAAAAAAACTTAGAGCATTTTCAAAGCTTTGTGTAATTTAGATTTTATTTTGCAAGATTATTTCTTGAAACATATTTATAAAATATTTCCAAATTTATATTATATTTAAAATATCACTAAAAACATTACTTACTTATATTTAATATAATAGAATTAAATTTACTTTAATTCCTTGATCTATAGTTATAGATCAAGTGTGCCTATATGTGTAATTAATATTTAATTTAATTTATATAATAATTAAAAAGTTACAGTATACATTGTTTTTTGACAAGTGTGACGCCATTTAAAAAATATAATCTATGATTACGTGTATCAAATACTTATACCTAATAGACTTACTTATACCTAATTTTCTATTTCTTATTGTTATTTCTTTGTACTATTAGCACTATATTATTTCTTTTAAAAGTGTCTAGATTAAGAATGATTCGTCAATTATATACCCCTTCACTCATAGTTGGCGTATTAAAAAAAATATTAAAAAAAATTAAAACACGTCACAAACGAATAATGAAGTGCACTATTTTTAAAAATATATAAAATATTATTTTTTTGTTTTTTGTCTTTTGTACTTATTGTTATAATTTACTTTATAACAAAAACAACATTATGTTAACATTATTTTTAAATGATTAACCATAATATTTACTTATTTTCAAATTTTAATTTTTGAAAATTCTAATTGATGTTATTGCCTAATTTTTTTTATATATCTATAATTGATTGAGTTTAATTATATATAGCTCATTGACAATTTTTTTGACTTGTTCTAATAACAATTAGAAAAATCTAAATCACTTTTTAATATAAATGTATATTAAATTAAAAGTAAAAGAGAAATAACTTACGTCAAAATTGTTACAAGAAAACTACCAAAATTCAACACTGACAACTGATCACTTCACTTTTCCCGCGCTCTTGTCTCCGTAGCGCGCTGTCAAGCGAATGTTTTTTTTTTCAACACTGCAAGTCTATGCACGGGTAACGGCCACTACGCGGACTGCCTGCACACTCGCCTCCATCTACTTATATAGCTTTGTTATGTCGCCCGTACCATTCACAGATATTCTTTGGCCTTTATATTTGTTA
>JBAIZZ010000455.1:0-49144 GCA_037355905.1 Heliconius aoede | reverse complement strand
AATTATTTTAATCGTTTTTCTTTGACAATTAGACTTACTTTGAGAATTAAAACGTAGCGTTGAGTACCGCCAGTCAACAGCGCTTTAATACTGATCCACTCTGCTTTACCTGCAAAATACGAGATACAGTGTAAACCCAGCGTGAGACACGGCCTAGTTAATTTACTTTGTTTTTCACTTTACATTTGTTTTAAAGACATTATTGTTAGCATACTCTAGTTTTTGTTTAATTAAACTAAATCTTATTTTACATATTTTATGTCAAAATCAATCATTGTCATACAATACATCGATCTGTAGAATATTAGTCATAATTCAAATATGCCCGAGTTGCTATTAATGGCGACATTAAGCTAGAATAGGCTGGACTAAGTGATATAGTGTTGTATTAATCTGATCTACGCCTAATATATTGGCCATAGGATTCCATAGATTAACTAGTATAGTTAATACCTAATGTCTGTCACTACAAACTTTATTTATTATGGAAAAAAACCATTTATAGCAGAAATGTTGGCACGGAAAGAGGACTTAGTGTCAATATACTCCAGCTTGCAGTTCCTTCTCAAATTGTCTGTTGAGTTGCAGAGTTCATAGCATATATGCTGTTGATTATGTATTCCTTTAATACAAACTGTAATAACGTTGATTATTTTATGGTGTGGGTATATAATATTTTTATTTTTTAATTAATTTTATTTATAAGAGAAACGCACCGCACAGTAATTATTGACTATGTTATGCTACCTATATTAATGTTATACTGATTAAGATAAATTGATTTTATACACCGAATCAATCCGTTTTTAATATAAAAATTTAAAAAAAATTTGCGTTTCTTTCCTTTTTTTTAAATTGATTGATATTTTTTTTCTGATAAAATTTCCGAGATATTGCGTTTTAAGTGGTGGAACTAAATAACGTGCTTAAAATGGCCAGAAAATGAAAATATAAAAAAAACTGTTTCACTGCGACACTATGGCCTCAACAATGTAAAACGTTTGAACTTTAAACTATATAATTAAGTTTATTATTCAACTACCCTTTAAACTTTATTAAAGTAATTCATTTTCCGGTCAGTAATAACAAGTGATCCCGACCTTGCTTGTTAAAGTCAAAGCCGTCCACAATAAGAGGTTTAATACCGGATCCCACTTGGACTGTCCCGTGGGATTCATCTCGGGATAAGCTTTTAAGGATAATGACTAACTACGTTAGATAGGTGAAAGGATGGAATTGAAATAAATCAAAGTAGGTAAATAGTATGTTTGCCTAGAGTCTCTCCGTATAGAAGAGTAGACAGAGATTCTAATGCCGAGACACTTAGTCGTCAGACACTTATGCCGTTGTGGCGCAGCACAGCACAAGCATGCTACTGTAAAAGTGACAGCTTTGGGTTCGATTCTCACTGGGGAATGAAAATATAATTAATGATTGATTAAAGATTCCTACTGGATATTGAATCCATAACCATCGAGTGTACAGCCAAACTCTGCCTCATTTTACCACTGGAAAGTGGAGGAGTGTCTTAACACTAGCTTCACTGCCAGATGCATGCTCTGCTAAATGCGAGATATAGAGTGAACATTTTTAAAAAGAATACGTAAAATCTTTTTTTTTTATATTTTAAAAAATATCCCGCGTAATTTAACGCCAATTTTGTATTGGACTATATTTCATTGACGCCAGTGTGGAGTACATTTGCCAGTGTAATTTTTTTTTTTTTACTTTTCACGAATAAATTTATATTAAATTTTGGAAGCGAGCGAAGTAGAAGCAATGATATCAGACTTAATGGACATTATGGATTTTTTACTTCTCTACTATAATAAAACATTAAATAATATTTTTACGAAAACAGAAAAGTAATGAAAAAAGTAATAATATATATGGTTTTTTTGGCGTTGTCTGTCTATTTGTATACGTGTATATTATGGAGCAGAGCTATAGAAGTCTAATTTAGATATATCTACTACAAAATCTGTCATTGCCAAGACTTTCTAATCTCTCCACTCTTTTTTTAAATTATAAACGCATTTACGCATAAATAATATAATAAAATATATATTATATAGTAATATATAAAATTTTAAGATATCTTATTCCTAATTTCATTTTACGTTTTATGAAATATTGATTAGTCAATTGTAATCTCATCTGCTGTAACTAATAGTTGACCTAATTTGGTCATTGTTTCTGCGACAATTAATATTGCTTTGATAGATATACGCTTGCTATACATATATTACTAAGAGGATCCTGTATTGAGATATAGATACGTATATATACATAATTAACATATTTAAAAGATAGAGATAAAAAATTTCCATTAGAAAATCCAGAGGCTGTGATGACGACCTCTGCTAATATTTTTGGGGACATAAATTATTTTCATTTACAAAAAACACACATATCAAAGTGCAAAGTGTTGAGTTCCACTACTGATTTTGGTGAGTAGTGGAACTCAACATAACGAATGATAATCCTGTTGTCATAGTCCGTATAAACTAAATGAGATGACTGTGGGATCAAATGCTGGCTCAAAGTCTCAAGGCTGCGTACCTAACAGAGGCAAAGTCACGATTACACATTTTTATTTGAATTTTAAGATATAAAATCTATAAAAAAAACTTATAAAAAATTTATGGGCTTTTAAAACGTCGTAAAAAGGTAATAAAACTAAGCTCGATAGTTTCAAGCCAGCTACCTGAATAAAACGCCATTACGGCATATATGTTGGTTGTCAATTCAATTCCTTGTTGAAAAATGAACAAAATTACATACAAAAATTTATTAATAAGTGATATTTAATTAATATTACGTTTTAGAAAACATATATACATTTTAACGCTATGGAGTTTTCAAAGAGGTGCGGGTTTAAATCCCGCGGATTCACTCTTAATGTTATTGTTATATTATAGGCAAATTATACAAAATCTTTACATAAATTGTAGCCAATGTGTGCTGTAGCTGGAAAGATAATTTTTGCGTTTTAATTTTGAATAAACATAACAAAATTTGTGAGGATTTAAATATATATATTTATTATTATTATATATATATATATAATAAATTATATAAAAACCAAATCTAGATCTCAATATGCAAAGTTCCAGTTAAGTAATTTAGTTCAGCTAGAAATGCGGTTGACGTGCTAACGCTGTGGTCAGGCTTCGGCGACTTGACAAACACAGCCACCGTTGTATAAGTGAATTCACTGTTCTCGTCTATCTATCTATCTATATTACATTAACAGAAAATGCAAATTGATTATTGTTTTCATGTTACTTTTGGGACGTAGTGGTTGCTGGTTCAAATCTTGTTTGGTAAATTTTTTAATTAATATTTTAATTAAATTTATATAAATATTTCAAATAAATTTATATTATTATTTTTCTTTATGGTCAAAAGCATGGGGTCGGATTTTATCACCAGGAATATTTCATGATTAAAAGCTGGCAGATAATAAATATTATACAATACGTAGGTAAAACGATAAAAATATACCTATCAAAAAAACGGCCGCCTTCTTTTATTAATATTATTTTATTATTATTATTAGATGAATCTAGTAGGGTTATCTATAATATTATTACACCTGTGTACACTGTTATTACACTGACAGTCTCATAAAAATCGATTCAGCTGTTCTGGAGATTAACCTGAATGATAACGGGTTTGTTTTTTTTGTATCGTAATTTAATAGAGGCCTGTCGTGGCGCAGGGGCGCGAAGTAAAACCGGCTGTTCGATCCCCAGAAAATGAAATATTTATTTAAATAAATATTTTCATTTCTTCACTCTGGTGAGGAGTCAAAGCGAGGCGTTGAGTTCCGCCACTCATCACGCAATGCCTCCAGAGTTCGGCGGAAATTGGACAATGGTGTGTATTAACACTATGTTCCCACTGTTTTATACCCTGCTGTGGTGTGTGGAATATAGCGTTAAACTAAAAAAAATACTATATGAACTTAAAAAAAACAGTTAAATTGAGATTGCAGAAAGAAATATATTACAATATTATTTATACATACAATATTATTTGTATAGATAAATGGTAAGGTGACAAAACTAATTTTTAATTTTAGTATGCATTTTAGCTTTTAGCTAAAATTCATACTATAATTGTAGTATGAATAAATATAAATAATATTATTTACCATTATAATAAGATTTAATAAAATAAATAGGATTTACGAATATAGAAAGTGTTCCTACAAGAGCGCGAAAAAATTAGAAATTTCCATTTTACGGTCCACACTCACGAAATGCTGGCAACAGTTATATTAATTCAAAAATCATTTATTTTCAAAAGTTTAAAGATGTTTTCATTGATATACCTATAGGTTTGTCAATAAAGCCTGACATACAACCGTATAGAAGGATTCCAATGCCACTTTGTTCCATTTCACTTTCATTTCAATTCCAATACTTAATATCTTTATATACGAGACAGAACCTAAAGTAATTGGTGTGGGCGTAGCGTAGTATTACTTGTCTAAAATAATTACTGAAGCGTTCTCTTGAAGATGTTTTATGTAATGTACAGGTCTCACGCAAACATAGAACTAAAAATAGGATAGATAGGTTTTATTATAATCATTGTTATAATTTATTACTGTATTATATTTTCCGGACTTTATATATAAAATTATAATTTAATTTGTTATTTTATTACTATTGTCAATTTTTATGTTTTAAATAAATATAAATCATGTTGTAATACTTTAATCATTCTTGCTATTTTTCATGAGCCCAAATAAGTTAAGGTCATATTGGCTATTTCGTGAGTTCTAATACGTTGAACTGTTAAACAATTAATGATAAACTTTAAGTTCAATTAGAAGTAAACAAAATTAATATCAACATTTGTGGACAATCTATAAAGATACATAAAGCAATATTACAGAAAAATATAGTAAAAAGTGTAGGAAAATTAAAATTTGAAGCAAATATTATAAAATGAATCTACTATTAAGCTTCTCATTCAATTATCTATAATGAAATAAAACTATACTGTTTCCCTTGCCGTGTCTAACCATTTTATTATACAAATAAGGAATTTAATTACAAGTGAGTAAAGTGATTTATGTATTTGAAAAACAGTGTTCTCTATTATAAATTTATTTAATGAACCCTTCTATGAGCTCCTTATTAATTACAATCACAATACTCATTTGTATTTAGTTATTTGCGCAACTGTCAAGCGATATTTTCAAGCATTTCGCGTTCTTACCATGTACTGTACAGTATTAGCACTTGTATAGATAACTTTTTTGCATAACGCAAAAAGCTGGGCAGGCAGAGGGAACCAGGGAATTCAACGCCACGCTTCATTGTAACACCAGAGTGGAATTATCACGTTTAGTCTATTATAGAATGAAGTCAAAATACTTGAAAAGTAAGATGCTATTCTATTTTAACTCCATTTAAGCTCTCATCTCATTCTTATCTTACCAGATAGTGCCAGTGTTTCTACGAACGATATGTTTACATTCAATTTTCTATCTGGAGAATAGCTAGTTCTAGTTATGTTAAATTTGCGAGTTAAATTTAACTTTATAAATGCAATTGCTTTTGTATTAACTTCGGAAGCGTTATTGATTCAGCTGTAAATGCATTCGTCGTGGGATCTAATTCAACTTAGAATTTTGTAAAAATACCAGTATTGTTTTTGTTTAAGAACAAAAGTTAAACTGAAGACTCTGAAGAAACAGAAACTGAAGTTCTGTATGTCGGACTGAAAAATATGAGGCCACTCATAGCGCAGGGGCGCAAGCGGGCGACTGTAAACGCAACAGGCGTTGGGTTCGATTCACATTCGAAAAAATTAAATATTTCATTATTTCATACACAGCCACTTAACAAGCAATGCCTCCTAGCTTCCTAGCAGTTTTCCTAGCTTCTTCTGCATATTTTGTTATGCATCCCACAGCGTGAAGTTAGAAACAAAAAATAGGACTCAACGCCGTGTTAAGATTTTATATTGTAAAAATTTTACCAAAAAATATACCAGGCTGTATAATATTATATGTGATATGTTAGAACATATGAGGCAACGTTGCTTCTGCAAACAAACCCTCAAGGCAGTATATTGACACTAAACACGTTATGTTTATCATTCAACACTTCGTGTACAAATATTGGCATATTGTAAGAGAAGGGTTCTGTTAAAATATTCTAAGCTTAGGGTATGTTGATTTAGTGTTACTTTTATGAGAAAATGAGCTAAAATCAGGTTGCACAAGAAAAACACATTTTTTTTTGCTTCACGTTGTTCAGATCCAGAAAATAATTGTAAAATTAAGCATTTACCATTTATCTAATCACCTTGATATGAAACTTAACTAAATCATATTGTGCCTACATTTTTTGTTAAAAAAATTATTATCTTTATTATATTTGGCTAATATGGTATTCTAGTGTTTATATTTAACTTACTTTCAAGACGCAAAGTTCTCATTACTTTCACTTGAAAAATTTCATACAAATGAAATCAAGAATCAAGTATCACCTAAATACAAAACAAAATGAATCATTAATCTCATTCAAATTCGAGTTCGCGTCACCTAACGCGACACTACATAAGACACAGGAATAAATTTTTCATCTTTAGCTCGCGCTGACTGATCGAAGTGCCGGAGGGTGGCGCTTAGATCATTTGTCTTTTGGTTGACCCAAATTCTTTGCTATGACAAATTATTAGGTATATTATTTTTCTATTCTTTGTTTGTTTCGAGACATTACATATTGAATGGAGTAACTCGACTTACTAGTTTTGTTACCAGAGCAAAGGAATGAAAATGTTTTTTTATTTTGCATTTCCTCGAGTGGGGATCGAATTCACTACCCCTGTCCCGTTTACAGGTCACACGCCTGTGCCGCTGCGTCACGAATGACCTCATATCAATTTGCAAATGCAACTATATTTATATCAATTACATGTTATATAATAAAATACTTATATAATACATATTCAACATATAAAAAGGAACAATGTGAAAACCGAGTAGCACTTGACAGTCCAACAATGGATTGGTAAATGGACGTCCTGAGTACCCTTTGATATCCTTAATGCATTATCGATCGCTAACTCCAATTGTTTACTTACAAGATTCTATTAAGATATAATGTTTTTAAGATTTAAGAAAATATTTTATGAAACCTAAAGTAAATTGCATTTGATTCTTTCTTTAAGGATATGCGAAAATAATTATTTTTTCTTAAATTTTTGCTAATTACTCAGAATAACACAGACAATAATTTATGTAAAATTTTTGTATAAATTGGCTACAATATAACAATAACTTCAAGCGGGCGAAGCCGCGAAACTTGCGACCCAACTACATAATAAATTCGTTATAATATAGCGAGCCGAATAACGTGTAGTAGAGTATGCATTAGAAAAGAGTCACGATCCTCATGATTTATCTGCAGCGCTCGCGAGCTCGTCCCTACTACGTTTTCTAGTACACTTGGTAACAAAGTTTTATATCGTGAAAGTTCAGTTTTTGAACTTTTGAATTATTAATAGGAATTTATAAAAGGAAAATACTGTTTTTGACAGTTTTTGAGTTCCTTCACCCAACACACAATATTTCTAGGTGAATGTGAGACGGAATGCTTAACGGATTCTCTAGCAATTTAAAATCTAATACTTGGTTCTTTAATCGCCTCCCCTTATTTTTCTTTATTATTCAGGAACATAGAACGCGATGATCTTAAGGTAAGGTATCGAAAGCGAAATATCGCACTTGTATTTTATACTCTTTTGAACTACTAAAAAGGATAGTTTTAACTATATATTTTCAAAATTAAAAAAAAAATAGTTTCTTATACGTTTTTTAAACTTTGTATGTAATCGAATAGTACCATTATTTCACTGCATTTTCGATACTTTACCTAGGAACCGTCGAATTATATATTAAGTAAAAATCTTAGGATTTATTATTTAATTATTTTTGTTGAATAGTCCATTTATTGAGGAAAGCTATCCATGCAAAAAGCATGTACAATGCAAGCAAAGTGGTATGTAATATTCTGTTGTATTTAATAAAAAAAATTTATAAAAAAGAAAGTGAATATAAAAAAATTCTTTTTAAATAAGTAAGCAACTTGAGTGTATGTCCGTACAACGATTTCACAGATCACCGATCACATTCTCCAGCTACGATTATATTTCTATGACTAAACCCAATGGCTTTTTACGTTTTTGCGACAACTATGCCTTTTCAAGTTGACAGCCTTGTGGACTATGCAAATGATATGAAATAATGAAAAAGTATCTGTTCATTAAATACATTTATATTCTTCTTAGCTTTGCTTATTTTTCAAATTGGTGTTTAAAGTAAAAATGAGCTTTTGTGATTCATTTTTTTATCTACACCTATTTCCCATATTTTGAAAATAAGGTAGAGTATAATTCATCATGTTTTACTTTTGTTGTACCCCGCATATAGCACGGCAGGCAGAGGGAACCTGACTAGGTTTCTAAGACTTTAGAACACCTTGTTCTCAACTTTCCACTGAATTTTCAAAACGTTTTGAGTGGCATAATTGAATGCTGCGCTTTGTGGTGCTACCAGAGGGAAATTAAAATGTAAAATTTTTATTTCTCGGATAGTGGAAATTGTACCTACAACCATCGTGTTTGCAATCACGCGCTTATTGCACCACGAGGGCCTCACATTTTAATACTGCAAAAATAATAAATATAAAGAAAAATATAAAGAATATACATTTTTGAAAAAATGTATGGTTTTTTTTTGCTTCACGATGTCTCCCATAGCAAATGAGGTAGAAGGAACCTGGGATCTCAACGCCGCACTTTGTATAGTTAGTTACTAGGGCGACGATATAACTTTGATATTCACTGTAATCAAACCAATATCTAATATATATGGAGGTAACACCACAATTTCCAAATTGAGGTTACCCTTAGCGCTGGTAATAAAGCGATATATACCGTAATGGCGTTCTAAAATTTCTATTAATTGAACATTAAAACCTCATACACAGAACAATAGATTGGAATGAATTAAAGCCAAAACTGATTTAGTTTTGGATAATGGTTCATCTAGGTATAGACTCATTTTATATGTGAATATTTTTTTTTTTAGCTTTACGTTGTATCCTTCTTATATTAGGTTGGTAAACAGGGGAACCTAATGCTAAGACACCGGATGCTGCCGTTCTCCGGAGATTAACGTTACGTTTTGTCTCCTTGGTATTAAAAAAAACGCAAATAATATGTTTTTTCGACTGACATGGCCATAAAATACAATGATTATGATAATTTTTATTGTATATTGTAATATAATTTTAATTTTGTACCAGTTACTTCTCTTAGTCAAACAAAGAGGTACAGACCTTCGTCTGTGACCGCAACGATAGTAAGTTCGATTTCAACTCGGGCGAATGAATTATGAAGTCCCCACTCCACACTGTTCCTATTAAGACTATTTCAAGAAGATTATAATATATATTGTTCTTGAAATAGTATAAGGGTAAAAATAGGGTAATTATCTCATTAGCTAGCTATGAATAATTTCCATCGGAAAACTATATATATACGAATTATTTTGACTCATATTCAAAATACAAATTGAACGCAACAAAACTGTTTAAGGTTTTGTAATAAGTTTAAATTTAACCGACCACAATTGGAGCGTACACAGGTCATTGGTTCTGGTTAATCTCATACTGATATTTGTTAAACGAATCATTTCATAGGTAAATAAATTGGAAATAAAAGTAAAAAATATATAATTATAAATAGGTAAGGTTTCGAATTTTTTCCCGCACACAGCAGGGTAAACAGAGGGAACCTCGGTGTTAGCACATCCCGTTCCCCACTTTCTGCCGAATTATGGAGGCATTGCGTGTTGAGTGGCAGAATTCAACGCCGCTCTTTACCTCGACACCAGAGCGAAGAAAAATGGAAATGGAAAGAATAAACGTAAATAAATATCACTTCCTCGACTGGGCATCGAACCCACAACTGTCGCGTTACAGCCACACCCTCGTGCCGCTGCGCCACGACGGCCTCCATATATATATATATATATATATATATATATATATGGAGGCCGTCCTTTGGATATAATATAAAAACAATTATAAGCGAGTGAAACCGCATTTCAGTCTAGTAGGTACATAATATAGAGTTAGTTACAAATAAATGTACATAAGATATGACCATCGTTGTATGAGTAGCAATTTGAAATATTTCTGAACTGCCAAGTGCCAGTAAATAGGATGAAAGGGTGTTGAAAAGAAATTATTTTTACTCAATAGAGATTTTTCATTGAAGGCCGCCAAAGGGGAAAAGCTGGTTATACTTAGAAAAGTCAAACGCTATTGAGACACGGTTAGCCGCTTATAGACTGTGATATACAATCATATAATATTTTTTAGCTTCATGCTGTACCCTGAATATAGTAGGGTAGGTAGAGGGAACCCAGTGTTATTAAGATACTCCGTTCCTCACGGACCGCCCAATTTTAGAGAACGAAAAACAAAAACGAAGAATAAAAAAACAAAAGATATGAAGAATAAACAAACAGCTATATTTTTAATTTCCTTTTTATGATAAAAATAATGTTTTTGATTAGGTATATTTAATGGTTGAAAATACGTGACGGATCTCAATACAGCTATTTTACAAGGCTGAATTACAAAAAAATTCCCCGAGTGGGAATTGAACCCACGACTGTCGCGTGCCTCTAAACCAGTACCTTGTACTAATATTTTGTATGAATTTTAAGCAATTAAAATAATTATTTTTCTATCGACATTCTACCTAACAGTGTGTCACTACGATTAAGGTGCCTTTTTGTGAAATTAGATTGCACCCTTTCTATACTGAACCCTTTGCTTTTATTTGTCCTGGACCCTATTTAGTCGCTGTGTTGTATCGGACAGCCATTGTGAGCGTAATTATGTTTGCTACTTCGATATATAAATTAAATTTGACTTAATACGACATTATAAATAGACAGATGGTACTGACGATACTGACCTTAGTAGTTAAATATACTCACATTTGGAAAGTAGAAATAATAATTATATAAATATTTAATATTGTTTCAGTATAAAAAATCTGACAGTGTCAGTTGTATAGAAGATATACGTACATCAAATATTATCCATACACAGATGTTCGGATTCAAATCTCCGCGACTGTAATAACTATACTTACATACATATATCTATATTTTTATAAACCTACACCGTAAGACACTAGAAATTAACGTTAGGCTAGAAACACCACAGATGTGGGCTCGATCCCCACTCAGAGGATTGATTACAAATTATATATTAAATTACTTCCTTGCAAACAAAGTTCAGTACCACCACCTAAGACGACAACCCTCTTAACACTAGGTTCCCTCTGCTAAGCGGGAAACAGCGTGAAATTAAAAACTAGAAATATATATCTATACAAATGTTCATACAGATTGATATTGCAGAGCATACCACACATTCATCGTCCACCAACAAGGCTTATTTTTGTGCGAAACCGCGGTTTTATTTTAACAAATAACGGCGAGTTGATTGCAAAAGTTTGTTCTGAAAAAATGTTGTCAAGACAGAAACTATTATTTTGACGAGGGCTTTGATACAGAGTAATATTTTCTATATTTTTCTGTAAAGTAAAAGAAAAATACAGTATAAAATATGAATGAAAGTGAATAATATTTTTGTTAAAAAGAAGACAATTACTTAAAATATCAAGAGATATTCTACCTAGGAAGACATTACTTGGTTTTCTATATCCTAAAACACAAATTATCGTCACTTATCTCAGTTTCCTATCTTAGAAAAAAAATCAAGTTCCTTGAAACTTGTTCTATAATTGGAACTGCATGGTTTGACGAGTCAGAACCTGATTGTAAATGTGAAAGTTGTGGGTTCGATTCCTATTTAGAGAAATAAATTATTTGACGGTTTAAAAAGAATTTTTGCCACTAAGCCTCGACATTAATGTCTCAAATGCAGGCATGAAGAGAAACGAGAGTTGTGCCTTCCTTTCCATATGTGGAAAAAATCTTTCGTTACTTATTATATTTATATCGTGATAATATATTTTGGAAAAACCAGAAAAATATTAGAAGGAACCCTAAATCCCTGAATAACATATGCATTTTTGTCGCTAGAGACAACTTTCATTTGTGGCTTGGATTGTTTTAATTTTTTTCGCTCAAACAGTGCAGATTCATATCCGATATAACGTCACAAAAGTTTCTAACAGTTGATATTTTTATAGGCATACGTACGTATAAGGAGTTCCGGTTCCGGCTATATGGACGTAAGATGTAGTGAAGAACTGCTCTATGTGTTTGACCGAAAACTTAGTAAATATCGTTCTGCGCGACACAAAAACACTAAATATCTTAATCAACGTGCCAGCGTGTATTAAAAAGTGAAAGACCGTGTGCTAATCGCGCTTATAAAAACTTTTTCGAGTACATTAACATCCACAGGCATTCGAAACTAGCTGTCAACGGCGACAAACGACAACAAACGAGCCAGTATTACCAAACCTAGAACCTAGAAAAATTGGCAAACGTTACTTATGTATATAGAGATTTATACAATAAATAAATATATCTTAAAATAGTTTAAAGTGTCATTTAAATATTTGATTAAACAACGACAAATAAAAAACGATATTGTAGTTTTATTAATATTATATAGTATGAGCTTTTTGAGCATGTTTAAAAATGATGAAGTGAATATATCCTCATTTACGTAAAATCTCGCGTATAAAGTGCTTGTGTTACATTTCCATTATTATACAGAGACAGTCGGTGCGTCTGTCTGGACTACACAATAGCTGGTGGAGTCACTTCCAGGTGGAGTTGACTGAATACTTAACGACCCCCGTTAGATTGGAGTGTGGTGTAAATTATAGAATATAAGATATTAAAGTTATTAAACAAAAAGTGACTTTAAATTCTGCAATCCTATAGCAACGTTAAATATGTTAAAATGGTGTAAGAAAACAATTGAATGTTTGATTCTGTTTTTATATTTTTTTTCTTTACGCTGCATTTGTGTAACAGGGTAAACAAATCAAGAAACTATGTTCCCCGATTTCTGCTCAATTTTCGAGACAATGCGTTTGAATCGCTGAAATTTTGTCCTGTTGCTAAAGAACTGATAATAATTGATTGACTCGGATGGGAATCCAATGCAGGCTATGTCACTGCTCCGTGATGGTCTCATGAATCTTCAAATTGTGAAATTATTTTTCACTTTTGATGATTCTTGAAAAATGTGACAAGAAAAGCAGCATTTCGTTGTATAAATCATTATAACAGATCATAGATTTTTGTTGCAATTACGAAGTTACTAACTGTAAACGCGCTGGTCGTCGTAGAGGATTTTACTTTAAAAAATTGTACTAACTTGTACCAAACTCTAAAATGTACATAACGCGTAAAGTGCGAAAAGTCATGACGTCTTTATGAAAGATTAATTTTGGAAGCCAATTCCTTTACAGAATTTCGCCCATCGGGAGTAGAACGTAGGTGTGCCTTTGTTTTTGCTGTACCGAATTTAATTGTGATCCTCAATATAAAATATTCATCATGAAATATTTAATGTTTCTACGTGCGGGATACAACGTGAAGCTGGTAAAAAAATTTCTCCGATTGGGAATTGAACCCATTTTATTACAAAACAAGATTTTCTTCTAAGTTAAGACTTATTAAGCATTACGTTAAAAAAAGTCATGTAAAGTGTTTAATAAGAAAAACTACCAAGATTAGTCGGTCATCGAAAATTTAGTAATTATAAACAAACGCCAGCGAGCGAAGTAAACACAATTAAGGCTATTGAAGTTGGTCCAACGTAAAGCTGACTGTGCATAGAATTTCTAAATAAAGCATATAATGCAAAACAACGTTATGAAATTCGAAAGTGAAAAAAAGACGAAGAGAAAAATTGGGCGGAAGTAACAAAACTAATTAATTCCAATGTGAATTAATAACATTTATTTCCTTCAACCTTCAGTCCCCAGTTTGCCCCCCCCCCCCACTTCCTAAATCTTTAAGAGATCATAGAGGAGTACCGTGATGTTTTAGTAGGTATTATGAATGGCCTACATCTACTAAACCATGGGTTCCACATATCCCTCTCGGTCGGTGTATCCACAAAATGGTTTCTTTGCGACAAAAAAAATTTAAATAATATTAAATTAAACCTATTTATTGATATTGTTCATTTAATTAAAACCTTGCGCTATAGCGCTATATATACACGATATATATATATATATAAGATACACGTCCAGTGAATGCACGATATATCGTGCATTCACTGGATGTGTATCTTAATCGATTTT
This sequence comes from Heliconius aoede, assembly GCA_037355905.1. Lineage (NCBI taxonomy): Eukaryota > Metazoa > Arthropoda > Insecta > Lepidoptera > Nymphalidae > Heliconius > Heliconius aoede. The sequence continues at coordinate 34,795 of JBAIZZ010000455.1, read as the reverse complement.
AATTGATTCCAAGCTAAAGCGTGAACGTCACGCCTATCAGGCCAACGGGGACTAAGCGTAGTAGCAAATAAAGCCGGTTGCATATTGAGAAGCGTATATTAGAAGTGTTTTTTATACATACATACTTAATGTAGGTATTTCACTTGAGATATGATTTAAAAATAAAACAAAACAGTCTCTTAAGTGGACTCAACGTGGGGAACAGGGTGTCTCTACACTGTACCTGCCCTATTTTGCGGGAAAAATCGAAATATATGATATCATGACAAGAATCTTTCACATAGTAATTTTTTAGAGAATATTAAAAAATAGATCTAAAAAAATAATGACGTAATACACAGAAAAAGAAACAAAACGTATATGAAATACGTGTTCGTATAAAAAAATCATAAAAAAAACTAAAGACCTACAGACCACAAGAACAACATAGAGAAAATATGCGGTTGAGGGCCATTCCGGCAGAGAGATTCTTGCTAACTTTTTTTTATTATTTGTGAACTTATGAAGCGAGCGGGGCTGTTGTGACTTAATGGCACAAGGGTGTGACTGTAAACGAGACGATTAAGGGTTCGAACGGTTTCCACTCCGTGGATTATCATTAATTGTTTTTTTTTTCATTTTCGCGATCTGATAATGAGGCAAAACGCAGCATTGAGTTCCACTACTCAACACGCAATGCCTCGAAAATTGTCCGTCAGTGCCAGAATTTGAATCTACAGCTCTTGGTATTTGGATACTGTCCAGTTCGCTCTAGTCAATTAAGCTATACATTACATACACTATAGTGTATCCCGACATCGATACTTGTATATAATTAGTACAATAATTGTCTTAATTATTTTTGTAAATGGATCTAATTTTTTTCTTACATTAAATGAGTGATAGACGTACATATAAACATGTGTCTAGATTGGCTTCGCCTGACTATCGCTTTTATTATAAAGCCGTGTTAAAAGTATATCTAATAAGTACATAAGCATAAGAACATATCTAATGTTGTCACACCAAGACCCCTCTGCTGGTAAAGCCCTCAACCGTATATTTGGTCTATGTCGTTCTTGTGGTTTGTATCTGTAGGTCTTTTTGTCTTTTTTAATTTATCCCACCTAAACCGTCAAAGCGGAGGGAACCTAGTGTTAAAATATTGTGTTGAGTGGCGAAACTCAACTACGCGCTTTTCTTTGATTTCCAAACCCAACCCTTCTCTTTGCACAGTCAAACACTGTGGCGACGACAACCTCGAAATAGTATTTGATTTATTCAATAAAGAAATCAAAACGCTGCTCGTGGCGCAGGGAGATAACTCAAAAAAATAAAATATTTTATAATTCCATTATCTCGCTCTAACAACGAGGCAGAACAAGACTTTGTGTAAAGACATTGTCTTAATAAAAAAAAGAATCTGTCTACCAACTCAAACCCCAAAGAAATAAGAAAATAGCATTCTAAAGATTTTATACACAGTGATATATCTATAAAAATATAATACTAGTATTGTATTTTCCGTTTTGACACGTCGGTTTTCCTACGGTTTTTAGCTAACTCGTCCTTTTGGCTGTCACAACCAGTGGAAAAAATATTTTGAATGTTACAATTTTTTTGATGTTTCATGAATATTTTTATGCAATGCGCAGAACATGTCAAAATTCTTCTTTTGTAATTTTTTTTACTAATCTTGTTACCGAACAAAATAGTGTGTATGAAAATTTTTATGATAAAATATAATTAGTTTTTTATAATTTTTTTAACTAACCAAAAAATAATACTCTTGTATCGTACATGAACCCAAGTTATATAATTTAATTAACCTCTTAATGATGATGTGACAAATAGTGGGACTATTCAGAGCCCGGCTCCATAACCATTATTATGAAAACTAAAAAATCAGTATTGTAAGTGAAACCAAATTTTGAGACTCTATTCGCTTTACTAACTCCTCGTGTATTTTTCGACACATTATGTGTGATGAATATATGAATAAAAAATATAATAATATAAAACTACATAATATAAAATATATGAATAACCCAATATATACAATATAGGTCAGTATAACTAAAACGGTTTCCCCATTTTCTAATTTAGTGGTCCACCTCACACGGAATGATATACTGACCGCTCCACGCTTCAATGCAACGACCAATCTAAAGTGAAAAAGGAAGAAATATTGGATATTGTGAATTATGTGATCGAGATATTCCCTTACAAAGTAGATATATTTTGAATTAGATTTCAATTTAATTTTTGTTTATTTTAATAGTCAAGTGTGGATCGGACCAAGCATCGAGGGTTCCGTATCGATTTCAGGATACTAGGTCAAGTGGAAGAAAATCTTATAAAAAAATACAAACTTAAATCTGCGGACGTGTATGCACTATTTTTATATGCAATGGAATATGTTTATATTAAGTTTTTTACTTCTTGCCTTATTTCATGATTAAATTAAAAAATTAAGGGCAATATCCTATAGGTCTTTTTAGACGGCGAGTAGTAGAAGTAAAATAGACGGACGAACGAATAGAAAAGTGAACGATTTTTCCTTTTAATGTATGGAACTTCAATATTTCATTTCCTCGAGTGGAAATTGAACCCATAACCTGTTGCGTTTACAGTAGCACGATGGTGCCCCTACGCCACACTCTGACCTATTTCTTTCCTCAAATTGATAAACACATTAGTTGGATACATACAAACGTACGTTCACATAAAAGCTTACCTAAACAGTTTATTCTATTTATCATCATAACTCATATTAACAGCACACGAGGAACACCCTGTACGGTTAGGTCACGTATTTAATTCGCAATTTTTCACCCCTTCGCAGCCTAATTAAATGAGGGGTGAATCGTGCTCTATCGCCGCCTGAAAATCTATGTTCCCAAGGTTTAACCAATATTGGTATATTTGAAATATCGCTTAGGTTTTTTTAACATTTTTAGGTATATTTAGAACATATGAAAAAATAACTTATTTATAAAAAAGCTTAGATTATTACCCGACGGCTATGGGTTCGATTCCAACTACGACAAGAGCGCACTGCACCACATCGTTGAGTTTCACCACTCAATGCACAATATCTACAAAATTGGAAGGAATGTAGAGTACGCAGTGTCATAACACTCTCTGCCTACTATGCGTATCTAAATGCGTGATACAGCGTAAAACAGAGTGGCCACTAAATTACCACTAAATTCAGCGTGATCTTTCATCTTTTAATTACACGAAATTATTGTTTTATATACGAGTATTGTTATAGACAAACTCACATAGTGCCTCCTTAGTGAAAATAAACGTGACGTTGGGTCAACCACTAAAGATGTCATGTTAATAATAATAATTTTTAACGATAAATTCTCTCAACATAACGGATGAAAGCAGAACTGAGCTGAGTCATTTTATTTATGTTAATATAAAAAAAAAGTTTTAAAAAATCAAAACTAATCAAGCAAAACCTATAAACTGGATCCAGAACATATAGATGAATGAGTTACCTAAAGCCTAGTTAATATATATTTTGTGTAATAAAAACTTTATTTTAGGTAAACATGACCACGTATGACCCAATTGAACACGAAACTAGCTAACTTTAACTTGTAAGGTCTACATGCGACATTCCCTCTAATTGTACTACTGTGTGGTGCGGCTGCGGTCGCGCAGCATAGACGGACGTTTGACGAATATCGTTTTCCTTGGTTTAACTTGGTTAAGTGAATCTTGAATTTTCATTGAATCAGAATCGAAAATTTATAGATATTTCATTAAAAAAAAACCACTACAAACTTATATTTGTAGTTAATTTCATACAAAATAAGTGCACATGCCCGCAAACTTAGGTTTCTCAACTTTTGTCAGGTCTGCAGTGCACTGTGTGTACCTGATGGTACGGAATTGGTATGGTGGCCTGAGTGTTTGAGTCCGACACGCACTTAAGCGAATTTTTGTATCAATCTTTATTTTTGTAACACAGCCATCTTATATATATATATATATATATACAGGTAAGATTGCTTACACCACTTTAATTATGAGAATCGCAAATAGCAAAACTGTTTTATGTCGTAGAAAAATAAGATTTTACATTATAATCAATTTTGTCGCTTGTCTGCAGTAATCCTTAACCAAGCTGTTGTTATATTATGAGAACGTGACAGTTAATAAGGCGTCTAGTTTTTATGAAAGTCACAATAATCCGCAAACAAGCCTCGACATTATTTTATTGTCTACTTTTACTGAAAATTCTTTGCTAGAAGTATGTAGAAGTTCGACTCTTGCTTGAAGTGTTTTTTGATTTTTTTAATGTCTAATAAGAGGTAGAGGGAGACCTTCATTATATGAGATGAAATCATGAAATCATTAGGACCGCACGGAGGGCATATATGACGAGCTTGATGACATTGAACGAGGCGAAGCAGGTATACAGAGACCGTAGTGTTTGGCGTTCCATTCACTTTGACTAACCAGCTCGAAATACAGCGTGAAGCGTGAAGCGTGAAGTTATTGCAAACTTACAATAAAGCAAAAACAGATGTCTAACTAAAACAAAAAAATCTTAACCAAGCCAATAAAAACTCAACAAAATTTTAGTCAGCTATTTTAACGACATTATGACGATTGTCAAAAATTGGTGAACAATTAGCCGTCAGTGATAAAAAAAAGGTGCGTTAAAAGGTATTCGATTATTACCTGAGTAATTTACTTTCATTGTCACAGTAAGTGGTCCGAGTGAGCTTAAATAAAACGCTAATGGTTCTTTCTATACTCGATACTTCACTATATATCGAATGGAGACAATAGATGCCATTTTTTTTCTTTTATATTCAAGCTACGTAAGTTACTGTTTTCTGGAAGCTATTTAAGAAGTATGCCTAGTTCTAATAATGATTATACATTCATCATTAAAAACAAACGTTATCACAAATATATAAATCTCGCTGCATCCGTCACTTTGCGAGGTATACAAAGAATATCTGGAAACTTAGTGTTAAACCCTCCGGTCCTCACTTTGAGTGGTGAGTTATTACAAAAGCGATAATTAAAATATTAAATATTGATTTTTCTATTATATCATTTATTTTATATACACGTCCTTGCGCCACGACGGGCTCGAGAAGGATATGATTTTTTTTTTTTTAAATTTATTCTTAATTTATTGTAAAATTTATTTTTATTGAATAGTCTTTTCGTAGTGTCTAATGAATCTAATGGTTCGTAGGTTTCATCTAAAATAATTCTCGATTTGATCGATTGTAACTCTCGAAACAGCGATTTTACGCTTACACAATGAAGTTAATTTTTGTATATTATCCTGGTAATACATAAAAAATACTTCTTTAATCACTTATAACTACGATCAGCTAAAACTATATTGTATATATGTATATGTAGATTTTTTTTTTAAATTACGATTTTCATTACACACAAAGCCTGACTCGCTAAGTCAATTTAAAGCTTAAATGGGCCCAACATTTCCCCAAAAATCTCTGAAACGCAGAACGACAATGATTTAATAAACACCTCAATTAAGTCAAAGCAAAAAGTATGCAGATTTTTTCGGTACGAAATTATACCGCAAAATTTTCAATTTCAAATTGAAATGGGACGTCACGACGCCATGTGCGTAAAACAATTATTCATTCACACGCCTAAAAAGTTGGATAGAAAAAAAAAATAAACGTTTTTCAACCACTCCGGATAGCCGCGACTCATAATTGATGACTTGCATTCTATTATTGACGCTGTCGTAGCGCAATCGGTTTCGAAAGTATTATTTATGTATACATATGAGTAGTGCTGCATGGTAACTTGAAAACTGTCTTCCGAGCCAGTGGTTACACACAGTTACCGAGTCAGTTTTATGCTTAGTTTTGTTTGACTGAAGTCTATTTAAATTAATGAACGCATATGTTTGGATAAAAAAAAATATTTCCAGATTATAAATCCTAGTCACAATTAATATAGAATGTTAATAACACATAGTAGTAAAAGTAAAATTTATATATGAACTTTAATCATTTACAAATATTTGTTTATAATAAAGAACAAACATTAATTAATATATTTAAATAATAATAAGAATTTAAGTAGAGAATATTTTGAACTTGACTGAAAACGCAGTGTGAGTGACGGAGTTAAACACCGCACTTTCTCCTACCAGACCGGGAAAATAAATATACTAATGCTCGTTGCCCAGACTTGAAATCGAATCAACAGCCATTCCGTTTTCTGTCAGACCTGTTCCACTACGCCTCCACAGCCTAATCAATAAGATATTCAAATATAAAACAATTAATTTCTTATCTTTCAAACTAAATGAACCTTTTAAAGGGGTTTTAATTAAGCGACAATAATAATAATTTATTGACAAATTTGTTTCATGCAAATTAGTTGATTTTATTAGCCTATGCTAACCGATTTAAGACGTCAAAGATGTTTATTGGAATAGATTTTCAATATATAAATATTGAAAATTAAATTATACAATTTAAACAACTTTTATAAATGAAATAAAACAAGTGTGAGTTGCTCTCGTTCTTGTAAGGTTCCGCAGTGGCAAACGTAGATTAGGAAAATTTACCGTAACGGTTAAAATTGATAAGTGAAATGGAACATTTGATATAATATATCATTTACCTATTTTAACTCATTATTTGAACGAATTGATACTTTTTAACCATTATTGCATTAGGATAATTTAAAGTCTTGAAAAACACATATCTTAATTAAAGATAACAAAAATTTTAAACTAAACTGTTACTGGAACTTGCACTCATTAGTTAAACTAACGATAAGACACGGTGTTACGGGTAAATCTTTTTAATGTTCCCTCAGGTAAGTTTTGAGAACGACCGATAAGTAGAATTTGAAGCGTGGATTTAAAAGCCAATCTAAATCAAAAATAGTACACAGTAGTAATGTTCAAACTAAATATATAAATATATTTAATATAAATAGCCCCCCTGTACTATAAATGGCTCCACTATAATACAATCAAGTACGGGACTTTACAGAAATTAGCATGATGATACGTTTAGTTCTATATATGAATACACACTCACCGCGTTCACTCAAACTCGTTTGAAATGAGCCACGAGGGTCCATTTTCAGTAATCGAACATATAAAAAAGGAAAAAAATATATAAGGAAAGTAACATTTCCGCATAAGTTCGGGTCAATCGGTGACCCGACGCTGAGTAGCCGATATAAAACAACCAAAATAAATTATAATTTGCGTATGTATCGCCCTTAGCCCGGAAACAAATTGAAGTCGACGGGGACTGCGGGAACAAAGTTTTTCCTCATCATATCGAATATTTACTTTGGATTTTGTTAGACCGACGATTTTTTTTTCTTTTACATTTTATATTAGAATTTTAGAAGAAGCATTTTAGAATAACTTAATGAACATTGAGTAAAACTGTAAAATTCGAAGAACAATACGTCGGGGGAAAAGTATTCTGCGTATAAAGTATAGCCTCGGAAACAGCTGTATTATCTCAGGCCAGTCGTGGCCCAGAGCTTTGAGCTCCACTCAGCAATGACTGCAGAATTCTGCAGAAGGTGGGAAACGGAATTAAGTATAGACCCAACTATATAAATAAATGTCTTTATTTTCATAAAACTGTTCGGTGTAACAACAGGCTTTCATTTTCCTCAGCAAATAAACAGTTCGATAAAATATCCTACTATTCTTTGCATTTGCAGATCTATCTGGTGTGGTCGAGACAGCATTTATTAAAATGGTTTCCGATGACTAAGATGATTTCTAAATATTATATGCAGATACTAGTGGCGGTGGTGGCGCCAGGACACACACGTGTGCAACTGTAAACATGACAGGTTGTAGGTTCGATTGCAACTCGAGGAAATGAAATATTTTATATTATTATTAATACAACACAAGTTCTTAGGTTCTCCATGCTTAAAATTATTATGATGGAACAACAGTCCCTGGCTATATACTCTATACCCACAACGCTACTAGCTTACATGCTATAGATACATGCGATACAGACATCTGAATAAAAAAATGAAATTTTATATGTGTAAAAGATTTGGTATAGAATTTTTATATTTGAATAGCTGTTCAAAGTTTGTAGGTTTCAGCTATCAGTATAAGCCTTTATAAAATAACGAACAACTGTGTTACAATAGGAATACTTTTTCATATTGTAACTATTTCAACCAGAAACGAATCGATCGGTAAATAGAATTCATTTTATACATATACACATACATTATTGGGTTCACTGTAAAATTTCAGATTTATATCTATAACTAGCTTTCTCTTACGACATGGCCCGCAAAATCGAATAAAAATTACGAAGAGTGCTTACAAAGACACAAAAAAATAAATGATTGTCGCGTTCACAGTCAGACGTTTGTTGCAATACGTGACGACGATCTATTATTTATTTATTCATTCTACTTTTTTTTCGGTCTTAACGCCTAAGTATAGCTAAAAAGTCTCTCTCTGTAAATGGACTATCCAATATAAAGATATTTTTTCAATTCAAACCAGTATTTCCGAAGATTCGACCGTTCAACCAAACAAACTCTTCAGCTTATTAATGTTAGTTTATATTATTTAGTAGATACTAATTATATATAATATATAAGCGCAAATTAATCCAACCTTACTACTTCCGTTTTCATACGTATTCTTTCGTTTCACAAAGAAATTTGTGCTTTAAACCAAACCTAAAACATATAAAAATATAACCAAAGAGAAACTCGAGCAATCTTTAAAAGTCACAAACATGAAAGGAAATGGAAGACAGTAAATAGATTTGAAAATCATTTAAATTGAAAAGGCTGCTTCTTCCAAATCATTTTTTCCCTTACGACGGAAAATTGTGAGATTGTGAGCTGTTTTCGTTGGACATCCGCATTGAGTAGATACGGTCTGCAAATTAATCAAATCAAATAAGAAATAAAAAAAAAATATTAGTATATTTATTTTATCATGCGTTTGACTGCAAACACGATGGCTAATTGGCTAGTTGGTGCCCTCTTTACGAAGTGATTATTATTAGTTCCGGATGTAAAAAGAGGAGTGTTATAAATTTACCGTGTCTGTTTATCTCTGGCACCGTAACTCCTGAATTAATGATTCTCATTTGAGTGGTGTTTTTTAGAAAGCTTTGTCATCGTGGAGGCTTTTAGTTATTTTTAATGACAGTTGGATGACTAGCTTTATAGCTAACAAGCACTTTGCCAAGATTTTATTTTTCTTTATTTTATTTTTTATTTATGTTCGGGATCTTTTTAAAATTTTGCTAGTTTTAAATTATTTTTATTTCACCGCTTTTGTAGACAAAGCGCAACGTTCAATTCCGTCATTCAAAATTTTTCATCTGTCACAAAAATACGGTAAAATGTGGAAAACGGTGAGCACTAAACACTAGGCTATGCGAAGCGTGAAGCTGCCAATATAAGCATTTTAGTGCTGACGCTACTGTAAATTGGAGCGATTCATCTTACTAAAATTTCATCATTTGTTTGGAGATGAGGCACGAGTCGCGGTTAATCCCGTCTCATAAACTTATCTTCACTTATTTTATATGATTTAATGTACTTTTAATTTTTTTCTGTTTCTTTTTTTTATTTTTATCGAGATAAGGCTTAGTAGATAATGACTGACTGTTACGCGGAATATCGCATTTTATCGTCAATACATTTTTATAATAACCAAAACTATTCTATGCACCACCCAACTACTCTACTAACTCCCAACAGCTGTTGGTAAAGTTATAACTTTCTAATTATTAATTTTTAACTACTTTTTGATTATTTTATAACGACAACGTGCAGCGGCACAACGTTTGGATGTGAAATGGCGGTGAAATGAATAATTAATATTTACTAGTTTTGGCCGGAAGACAAGCGACAGGGTCAGGTTCCACCACTCAACACACAATTCGTCGAAAATTAAAAGGACGTCTGAATATTTGTTTTTGCTTCACCCTCTTTCTCCCTCTATCTGGAAATCTAGAGATTAAACATACATTCGAGTTTAATCTCTAGGGATTAACGTTAGAACACTCCGTTCTCCAGATACTTCCGTTTTTTGTTCTCCGCAGAAATTTGGAGTTATAGCGTAGCGAAACTCAATACTACGTCTTGCGTCGTGGCCACCAGAGCGATAAAATGAACCCACAATCGTCGCATTTACAGTCGCAGACTTGTGCCCCTTCGCTACGGACTCAAAAATAGTTGAAAGTGAATAAATAAATATTGAGCCCAACATCCATAATAAAGTACCTAAGTACAATACGTACATGTAAATACATAAGAGTACATTGAATATGATTTGTAAGACAATATAATGTACAGTCTGAAGAACAACTTTGTAACAAAAGCTTTACAAGTATTGCTTATCAAACTACTTCCAACCTTGGCGATCGGTTTCATGTTGATTTACCAGTACTTTACCGCTTCAAACTGGAAGTTGCCGGATCGTACCGCTTGTGACCGGAAATAATTAGTGTATTAGAAATTCTATTCTAGATAGAAACTCAATTTGAAATTAAGCTAGTCTAGGTTTGTTTGTGAAACTCAAATTGTAAGTTAGTGAATTAGTGAACGACGTAACTTAGGTAACCTACTGGCCTATTGAGTATACATCGCTGTGGTGGGATGTAGTATTATATTGTATGTAGTCCGTAACTTAGGTAAGAAACACTTAGACGTAGACTGATCACAGTTTTAAATAAAGCGTGGGGGTAAACGTTGTGGGTTCGATTCCCATTTCCTTAAGCCAAAATCACGTTTCCGTGCTCTGGGATCATGGCAAACCGCGGCGTTGAGCTACTCCGCCACTCAACCCGCAATGCCTTCAGAACGTGATGGAAAATGGGCTACGGAAGTGTACACTAGGTTCCCTCAGCTTACCCTACTATGTACGAGATTCAGCGTGAAGCTAAAAAAACACAAAAAAAAATACTTAGAGATTTTTGGAAAACAAAGTAATATCGTTATGTGAAAACGTATATTTATTATGGCATGAGGCAAAGAAGCGTAGCAGATCTGAGAATTCAACCTTTTGGAAACCGTGAAACGCCTCTCAGTAATATCGTTATCCTCATCCCATTAATTTATATTTTAAAGAATGCTACTACGTCGAAATTCTTATGCGATTGTCATAAATTGTTTACGAGATTTTTTAAAATATTGCTAATAATTATCGTTTGTTCAGAGAATGCTATTCATTAATATTTTAACTTAAATTATTTGTTTATTAATAGAAAAAATAATACAATGATTCAAAGTCATGAACAAATCCAATATTCATCTATTTCGTTTTCAATATTCCAGTACACTAGTCTCACATTATACAGACATCATCCCGCAATCATGGCACAGCAGGCCACGAATAAATGGTGAAATTTCAGAGAACATTCAAATTTTGCAATTGAAACTGAGTTATTGGCCATTTTATATTTGGGAAAAGAAATAGGATTTGTGGACAGTCGTGACGCAGAGGCACAAGCGTGCCCATTAAAAGCGTGACAGGTTTTTATTTGATCTAGTTTTCATAGGAAACAGAAAGAGCCTAATTAATGGGTTAAACGAAAAAAAGAATAATGAAACGAAAAGAAATTAAGACATTTTACGCTCAGCGCTGTGATTAACAAGATGACACTAAAATTTTTATACGTTTATATATATGTACACGATTTTAGTACAGAATTTGACAATTTCTTATTTTTTTTTTGAAAACAAATATTTCAAAAGCATAAATTTTTCATACTTCAGGCTTACCCCAATGTTCCTCACGCACCGCTGCACTGATTTGGGCCTTCACTCTTGAAGAGCCCTTACGGTATATAGTAGGTAGCTACAGGGCTACTAATTATTTTGCTTTCTATCATATGAATAATTATAGAAAATAATTAAAATTTAATTGAGACGATATAATTTTCGATACACTTAAAGAACACAATTATTCTGGCTGCACGTGATGGAAACGGAACTAAAATCACAAACTACCTACAGCAAGAAATATTTTAATATTTTCTATTTTATTTTCTACAACATAAATATCCCGCATATAGCAGGGGTTCGTCAGAGGGGTCAGAGTGTTTAGTCCTTACTTTCCCCACTTTTCGTCTAATTTACAAAATATTTCTCATTGCATGGCGGAATTCAACGCTGCGTTTAGTCTTATTACCAACGCCGCAATGATTTATAGCAGGTAGATGGTATGTAACTGTTATACATATGTATGTCGAGACAAGTGTTATCACTTCAAACCGATTGCTTCGTATAACGAAAACTGAAATCCTTGTTTGACTTCCTCTTGATAATTCTACTTGCTGGCTGAACAAAAGCTCGTATTTTTTATTTTACATTTATGTTTTATATATATTTTTTAAGAAAATTTTAATCTGCTGAAGTAGGCGTAAGTGAAAGAAATTTCATTCATTAAAGTTATCACATACATTATTAATATGTAAAAAATCTTTATTGTAGAAATAAGACTTCTATAAATATTTGTTCTTTGACTTTAATTAAGTGTAGTAAATAAATGTAAAAGTTGTAAATAAAATAAAGAAAATATATAAAAACGAGAGTACCATATAGAATATATTATATGGCATAGTTAATGCCTTGCAACAGTTGCCTATTTTAAAAATTTCAGAAGATTAGAGAAGAGGTGCCGCGAGGCATAAGATGATCATTGTGTGCCTTGATGAGCATTCGCGTAAGTGATCACCAAAAGTAGAGCCGTACCGTTAAAGAAAAAACAAGTGTTTACAATGAATTGTTTCGTTATATCATCAAGAACAGCGTTGTGACTGCAATTTCATTTTTCTCCTATTGCTTAGTGACTACACCATTTTTTTCTTTCACTTTTGTTAAATCAAACAATATTATGATTAAGATAAAGACATTTAGACTTAAGACTACACTATCTATATATATACGCACAGCTGAACTAAAATAACGATATAAAGTTATAAGAGAGTGAGAAGTCATTACTCACTTTTTAGATGCAAGCAGTCAACTTAAAAAAAGTAACAAATAGCAAAGTAATCCCGATCGTTTTACTTTTTACCTGCAAAAATATCTCTTCTAAAAAACAAACTCGACGCCTTATATATTAAAGCAAACCAGTCACCTTTCTTAGACAGAGCATTAATCTCTTTTTGTAAGTGAGTTGCTATAATTTATATACTCGGATGTTTACTTCGTTACCTCTGGTTATGAATCGTGGTCAAAATATTACTTATTATAAACTAGGCCTTGGACTATTTGAATGAAAACATGATAACCTATTTCTATATCGTTTTTTTTATTTTAATATTTTAAATGATTTGTATTTCTTTGTCCTGATCCTGATAGATAGTGTCAAAGTTGATATCCGATGTTCAACAGGCAATGTCTCAAAAAAATGGAAATTCTAATAATAGATGAAGGCCCTCGTGTCGCAGGGTCTCAAGCGTGCGACGGTTGTTATTTTGATTCCTACTCACGTGAAGTTAAATTCCGATATTCAACAGGAAACGCCGCAATAATTTTTCTGAACGTGGAAAATGGAAGTTGGTAGGTTTCAGTTCCCTCCGGCTACTACGCTATGTTCGATATACAACGTAAGGCAAAAAAAAATATATATTTTCGTCTAAGTGAATTCGATCCTGACTCAGGGAAGTGTTTTAAGTTCCTTACACTGAAAACACAAAGTAGTCCAGCTCCATCACTTAACACGACACTAGGGAACAGAGTGTCTCGACACTTGATTCTCTTTGCATTCCCCTCTCTCTGTTGAACAATGCGAAAGATTTTTTTAATTAGGCACTTCTATTGTTTTATATCCTTTAAATTTAAAGAAATGGGTTAAACTGATTACAATAATCCCTGCCTCCTTGAAAAAGATTGATAACAGCACCGTCTTAATGATGACAAATAAAAAATGACAAACTTTCTCGACCCTTGTCTATTTAATTTATTTGTGAGCCCTTAAAAAAATATTAATAGATTCAACTTCCGTTTAAAAAAATATTATTCAAATTTCAAAATCAAAGCAAATCGGCGTCACGCTGTATCCCTCACATAGCAGGGTAGGCAGAAGGAACCTCGGTGTCAAGACACTCCGTTCCCCACTTTCTACCGAATTCTGGAAGAATTGCGTGTTGAGTGGCAGAACTCACCGCCGCACTTTGCCTCGACACCAGAGCGAAGAAAAATGGAAATATAAACGTAAAGAAATATTTCACTTCCTCGAGTGGGAATCGAACCCACAACCCGCCCCGTCGCGTTTACGGGGCGGCACCCTTGCGCCACTGCGCCACGATGACCTCATTTATTTTATTTATAATAGAGAAATCAAGATCTGTCTATATGTCAATGATATGTAACTGACAACATTCTTCATTGCAGAATTTTCGACCACAGACCATCCAATTTAAAAATGAACGCTCCATTAAATTTGTATGTTTAAATTTTGTAAACGAAAGTAAATATTGCACTTTATTTGTGTGTACAGCGATTTTACTGCAAGCTTGTGATAGGCTCGTACATTAAGAAGTCAACTCAGTTCTTGAAATTTCTACAAAGCAGAAAGAAATAAGATTTTACAGTACAGTAGTATTTAACATATATAAAAAACATATTTTTTTGTCTCAATAATAAAAAAATAGTACAAAATAGTTAACTGCCAACGCTACCTTGCAAACGAGCTAATGAAAACACCTCCATGCGACATCTCGATAACTCAGTGGCTCAGTAGCGATAACGCAATAAGTGCAAAAAGGTGTTCACCTAAATTTATGTGGCTGCAAATCGCTTTAATAGGATTCATTTGGAAGTGGGTCGAGTCTGGAAAATAATATCCCGCACAGAGCAGGGAAGGCAGAGGGAACCTCGTGTTAAGACACTCCATTCCCCACTTTCTGCCGAATTCTGGAGGCATAGTAATAATAAATATCTATTTATAATAAAAATTTTACCATACTACGCGGTAAAAGTATATATTTTCATTCAAATTTTATATTTTTTAATGTCACTTTTGAATAAATAAAATGTAATTAATCATATTATATTGCCAAATTCCATAGTGAATGTTTCTCAAACATTGTTTGACCGGAATTATAAATTGTTTCGTTGTACAACATCCAAATTAAAAATAATTATGGGTTGCGGTTTAAAAATAATTATAAAATTTCACTAAATAAGCCTCAACTTGAGTTATTAAATATAATTGAATTACGGCACTTGAGGCCGTCGTGGTGTAGTGATAGCGTTTGAATGTAATCGCGAAAATTGTGGGATTTGGTACCCTTTTGGGGAATAAATTATTTTCATTTACCTGCTTTAGTAAGACAAGTAGCGGCCTTGAGTCCGGAACGTGAAATTTAGACGGAAAACAGTATCTTAACATTAGACTTTCTCTGTTTCCTCTGATTAGTTCAAATTCTTTACATGATAAAAACATTGCACATACATGTCTATATGTATTTTACGTACAGAAAGCTCTTGTGAATTTCCCTCTCACGCCAAAATTTTATTTGCAAATGAAATTTTACGACTATCACACTCATTTCAATTGGTTTGCGGTATGTAACGGGAGGGGGCTACCGTAAACTTCGTATTATTTTAAGAATTTTTGACGCGATATTGTATATCCGCTATAAAATTTATTTCTTATCATATAAAAATATCTGCTGCATAGCAGAGTGCTACTAAGTGTTAAGACTCTATTCTCCACTTTCTGTCAAATTGTGTGATGTAACTCAACCCTGCGTTTCGTCTAGTCCACACCTAACATCTGTATATAATTTTAGTAAATCTTTGTTAAAACTTAGTTAAAAAAGTTATTTTTATATTGTAATAATCTTAATTGCAGTTATATTGCAGAAAAAGAATATAAGATCTTGTAGATCTCATTCGATGTTCTTCTAGCACTATATATGTCTGGAATTTACTTATATATTACTAGAAATTAGGTAGCCGCTTCGATTACCACTAAAAGCAAATTAAATAGAACATAAAAATGCTGTCGGCATTTAACTATTTGCAATATAACAAACAACGCAAAGTAAAAATGGGTCAGTGTTCAGAGGGACGTCAAACGCACGAGTAAAAATAAACTTTTGCATCGCTAGACTATCGAGTTTGCTTTTCTGTTCCCATACTGTTCTATGGTTACATAATTTTCAATACAATACAATACAACATTTAGTTAGTAATCTATACTTATATTATTAAGATAAAGTTTGGTTGAACGCGATATTTTTATGGTGAAAAAAAAAAACCTTTCACGCTAAAATCTGGATTGGCCTGGTCAAGATCCAGGTTCTACCTCATGTAAAGTACTCGTCTCATCTCTGGGCTAGTGCACGCAACATAATCAGCTTGGCCTATTTAATCGCATACAATGTAGAGCGATTCGAATCGTTGGGGACCCGATGTTTTGTGAACGGTTTCATAGTTTGAGTTTGCGTAGAGATGTCTCCTTGCTGTGAACCACCGCCGTATTTTGAAGTGCAAAGTGCGTCACAAACTTAAATACCATTAACGCCATCTGGATCTGTCATTCAGATAGCGTTGATTTTATTTAATCTGTAAGTCGCATGTAAAATCTAGTTTAAACCTACAAAAGCATTCCCCTGAAAAGTCTTTGAATTCGCAACACTCGCTATAATACGAAACCATCACACCACGATAGCTCCCACAAAACGTGCTTTTACTTGTTTAAAAATTAATTTCACTTTTCTAAATGATAACCGCACAGTAGCTGCTGTAGTTATTAAATTTTCACGGTATAGTTGAAACTCCAGCTGTAATTTCCCAGTAGATTATGAAAGGGGAGTGTACAAAGTTCGAGAATGTCTTATGTATTCGAGAAACATTAAGTAATTCTATAGTAAAACGGAGAGAATTTATTGAAACAGTCATTTTAAAAGAAAGATTAATATAAACAGAAAAATAGAACTTCCTTCCTCCTGAGTGAGTACTGACTAGTGAAAAATTGTATATAATGATTTTTTTGGCTTCACGCTGCATCCCGCACACAGCGGGTTCCCTCTGAACTAGTTTCTCTCAGCCTACACTGCTCTGTTTGGGATGAAGCTAAAAAAATACATCAATCAAGATCCAAACCCACGATCCAATCCAAATGACAAAATCAATATTAAAGTATAACATAATAATAAAAACCTTTCATATACACTTAGCCTTATATTTATAACTACAATAGAATTAAAAATAACATTTAACGTTCACTCTGGAAATACAAAGTGTGAAAGCTTTCTCAGTTTCATTTCTAAGTCTCGAAATAGTCTGAATTTAACTATCTCTCTTTTATCTTTGACTACTCCACTAGGGATACAACGTGAAGCTAAGTTAGTAAGTAGATAGAGTTAAAGCACACTTCCTAGTGTTAAGACACTCCGTTTTGCGTTTATATATATAGATATGTCTAGATATACCACGATAAAAAAGTTCTAAAAATTACCCTAGCAGGTTAATAATTAAATAGAAGGAAAATGCCACTTGTATCGTATCGTTACTAACGAGTTAATAGTTATTTGCTGCTAATCGATTGATTAACCCGACCGCCACTTACTACCTATCTCCAGATGGGACCATAATTGTGTTACCAAATTGTAGGGGATTCAATCCCGTGGGCCTATGGTTAAGGCTTTGCTGCGAGTTTTCTTAACTTACTTAACTTTAAGAATTCCAAATTCTTGTCTATAGAAAAAAAGGTATAAAAAACATACTAAACATACTAAAGCCACATTTTCTTGTATGCAAAACATATACACCTGCACTAATGAGTTTAAAAACAAAGATCTTTCTCACCGATCTTATATCTGCAACAAAGCCCTGGCTAATTAAGGTTTAACAAGCACCCAGTTAAATGGCGATACATTTGACCCCGAGTAAGAATCGAACTCGTATCGCATCGTCTCGGGCTAATGGTTAATTAAAAGTGAAACTAACTAAAGAAGTTATTTGATAACTTATTTTGAACTTAACATTATTGTATTAAGGTTTAAAATGATATGTTGAATGTTTGTTATAAATAGAATGGGTTTAAACATGGTATATGCAACTTCATATGGTTTCTTATAGAACAAATAATCTTTAAGAACAATTGGCGTGGCGAAAATTGGCGAATCGACAGGGCGTCCGACCGTAAACACGACGGTTGTAGGTTCAATTCCCAATCGTGAAAATTAATAAATTATATTTCCTTGTAAAAAAACAAAGCGCATGGTAAATGTTAACATTAGCAATGTCTATCAATGTCTCAAAAATTTGTGCAGAATGTGGAGAACGGAGTCTGCTTACCCTGCTAAACGCAGATGAAGTTTGCAAACTCAATAAATATTTTACTTCTCAAGCTTTATTTTGCAAATAGACAATTGTATTAGCAAATCTAGTGTCAAGACACTCTAGTCTTCACATTCTAAGCATTTTAAAATATTGATTGTTGAGTGGTATTGAAATTCTATTATAGTATAATTTTATATAGAACCATTCAATTTTCAATTGGGTTGGGTTAACGATTAAAGAAAGAAAGAAAGGATCTCTGATGAGTAGAGTGTTAGATGGTTTTTTTTTAAACATTTTGGAAAGAATATTAAACGTAAGCTGACATATCTATAATTTCTAAGTTCTTTAAGATTTCTGCTGTATGTATGCGGGTAGGGAAAGGCAACATTTCAGGACATTGCGTGTTAAGTATCCCTCTACTTCGACCACGAAAAAATAAAAATTATGCAATCCCGCTAATGGAAATCGAACCCATAAGTCACGTTTATAGTCAGACTCGTCGCTACGCCGTGACAGCTTGAAGTTTCTTAACATGTTTAAGATATAGTAACATTTTTTTTTTTTTTATGGGAGAGGACAAGGCAAACTGGTTTTAAATGTCGGGGGTTCGGTGTCTTATCACTTTACCTTATACACATATTATAAATATGTGTATATATTTTATTATAAATATGTGTATAAGGTAAAGTGATAAGACACCGAACTGCGAAAATTACCGTCACTAATAGCCATTATGTAGGTAGAGCAACGAAAATAAAAAATTCTTAAATATCAATATAAAAATCAAATCAAGTCAACTTCACGCTGTATCCCGCACACTGTAGGGTAAGCAGAGGAATCATAGTTTTAAGACACTCCGAAAAGTGGGGACACTTTTCACCGAATTCTTAAGACATTGTATGTTGAGTGGCGGAACTCAACGCTTTTTCTTGCGAAAGATCAAAATGAAGCACAATATTTTAAACACTTAAGAAACACTTAAACAGTAAACAAAAAATATTTCACCTTGTACAAGTAAATCATTGAAGGCACTAGAAAATTTTTAATTAAAAACGTGTTGTTTTAGCTGGTAGCGGCCCTAGTTAATAAATATTTTTTAATTATCGACCGCCTTTATCAACAGCCGTCCTTTTGTTTTCAATCACTTTTTTATTAAAAAGAAATCATAATGAGAAAAACTTTATCCTAATAGATTTTTAAGCTATCTATTTTTTTGCTAGCTAGCTAGCTACCTTCACACTATTCAGCGCATATCAGAGCAATCAGAAGTATCCTGGGAAACCTAGTGTCAAGGCACTCCATTCTCTATTCAGACATTTCGCATTGAGTGGCGGAATTTAACGCCTCGCCTGCGCCTCAACACCGCAATTTGACAAACCAAGTATCGTAGTATGAACATAGTATCTTGTGATTTGATGAGGCTGATTGTGACTGTAAACGAGAAGTCAAATATCGCTACATAAAACGCAATGTCTCAAAATTAAGGCAATGATTAAGAAATCATAATGTCTTAATACTAGTTTCCATCTACTTACCCTGATGCAGGTATGTGAGATATATCTCACGCTATAGCGTGAAATAGAAAAAGACAAGTTTGTTCGAATTCTACGCTGCTTATATTTTAACTTTTCTTTTACATTTCTTGAACTTCACGCTTTATATTTATTTATATTACTGTGATTAATAAAGTTTTCTTTTCTAAAATATATACAAATTGAGACATATTTCGTTTGCACCATGTTTTAATAGAGAGCCTACACATAAACATTTATTATATAGTATTTTTAAGCTAAAGTTGTGTTTTCCCCGAAAACCTTTTAAAGACACGTCAACGTTCCATCACGTTTTTGTAGCGACATTAACGAGTGACTCGCAAAATGACTGTGTTGCCAAATGAAGCGGAAAAAAGGAAAATGCCGGACGACTTTTCAACTCTGTGGAATTACCTGTCTTTCGTGGCGTTAGGAGTATTATTTTTAGTTTCACGGCGTGTCCGACGTATTGATTGGTTGACCTAGACCGAGGAAAATGATAATAATTCATTTCCCCAAATGGAAATCTAACCCACAGTCGTAGCGTTTACTGTTCTCTTATTTTTTTTATTAGTAGGTGTGTGATACTATTTTATGTCCCAGCTCCCAGTGTATTTAGCAGTGTCTGCCCGTCTCATATGTGTGTTTTCAGCCTAACGTTATATCCTCTATTGAAAAAAAAAAGATCTTTCCAGCACGAGGTAATAAAGATAGATATATAGAAAGAATAGAGACTAAGGCCACAACCGCCTCATTTAAAATCAGGCGCTGTTCTAATGCACCACGGTGACCGATAATATCCTAAAAGGGTCTTGTGAGTTAGTCGCTGTAAATGCAACGCTTGTGGGTTCAATGTACACTCAGGAGAATGAATTCATTTATTTCCTTCCTTTGGTAACAAGACAAAGCACGGTGTTAAGCTTCGCAATATCATCATCATCACTTAAATAATGTTTAAATAAACCCAAAAAGGTTAATAACTACTAAATTCAACATAAACGTTTTTTTACATTTATAATAAATATAATATAATAGTATAAATACGAATATTCAAAAGAAAAAATATTAAGATGACCTACTCAAAAAATACTTTTACATAAAAAAAAGAAACGAACGAACCTTAAAATATTTATGAACACCGAGAAAAAAATATAAGGCGTCAAGAGATAATCAAATTTGTTATTTCATCCGAATCGGATATACGAGTAAGCCAGTCAGTCCAAAGTATAGGACTTGACCTACTTAAGTGACCCCTATCTCCTTTTAAATGAACCTCTGCAGGGAAAATGGAGAGTTCCTATTAAACGGACAATTTACCGCTGGAGCGTGGATAAATATATAATACGAAGCTTTAGCTACGTAAAGAGTGCACAGAGAGTGGAGAGAATAATATTTCACTGTCCTACTTAACAAAGATAAAACTTGAAACGAATACAATAGAGCTTGCCACTTCATGCTGCAGTAAAACTACAATTTATATCAACTAAGTGTACATTAAATAATTTAAATCCGTGTAAAATACGTACACTATTAAACAAAAGTTTCTTCCTTGCTTTAATGTTACATTAAATCTCTAGGAGCTGTTACGCGAGCTAAGTATTAAAGATACATTAATTTCACGGTATAATCCTGTTTCCTCGTGTTTTTCTTTATTCTTTTAGCTTCATGCTGCATCACGCAGATAGCAAGATAGACAGAGGGAAGCCAGTGTTAGCACTCCGTTGCTCGTTAAGATATTCCGTTTTCTATTTTCCACTGAATTTTAGAGGGCTTGAAAATATAAAATATTATGTTCCTCTGATTGGGAATAAAATTTAGAAGCGTTACATATATCGTCACGCACGTGCCCTACGCCACGACGATACCTTCTAGTTATGGAAACTTTCAAACATGAAAACTAAAAAGTTGCCCTTTTTCCTAATATTAAGACAGAGGGTTACTGTGTCACGAGGGCCTCAAGCTTAAAATTAATATTTATTTTAAGTATAAATATTGGATTGAGATTCGAACTGACAACCATCGCGTTAAGCCAGACTAAGATATTAAGATATTAAGATACTTTATAATTGCACTACAATTTCATCACAATAGTTTTAAGTATTATGAAATAAGAATTTCTCAAATAAAATAAATTAGTTAATATTAGACCAATTTTTGGGGTCGAGGTCTCTTTGACACATGACAAGGGGCTAAGTTATTTAGTTTGTAAAGGCCGCACTGACCAGAATGTTGAAAATATTTGTAGGGCTATAGGCGTGTGTATGTATATACCTAACTAAATATCTTATACCGAAATACATTCTAGAATATAAGCGTTTTAGACTAGATATTTTAATGTTAAATTTTATATCATGGTGGGTTTAAATCTTATTATTTTGTAGAGTAGAGAGAAACTGCTTATCAGAACTTTTTATAATCGGGATTGCGGTTGGACGCTGTTCCACTGCGTGTGGTCTCGACTCAATGAGATTATTTCTACCAGAATATACATGAGTACCCCTGCCCCACGAGTTACCTGAAGTTCATAGATAATCTATACATAACAAAAAAAACGCTTCCCATCGATATTATCATATACCTACTTGTATTTTAAAAACTAGACATCGAAGGATGATAAATTGAAATCAATAATAAATTGAAAATAAAAATAAATTAAACCAGCTTCACGCTGTATCCCGCACACAGCAGGATAGCCATAGGTACTGTTACCTTTCCTCTCTCTCCGCCGAATTCTGGAGGCACGGCGTGTTCAGTGGCGGAACTCAACGCGCTTTTGCTTCGACACCAGAGCGAAGAAACGGAAATATAAATTTAAGAAAATATTTCGTTTCTTCGAGCGAGGATCGAATCCACAACCATGGCTTTACAATCACACCCTAGTGTATAATCACACGCTACTAATACTAAAAAATTGGACATGAAAATTAATGATATTATGTCATTTTTTGATATTTATACATGCATAATATAGCAGAATCAGCAGAGAAAGCCAAGTGTTAAGTCACCATGTTTCCCCACTATCCTTCCAATTTACCTTGAGTTATTTGTTTATATATACGCATTGTGTATTGTGTGTGTGCTTAAAACGAGAATTAATTTTTATAATTAACTAATCAATTTGGATTTTATTTTCACATGCATTCCGTTCTCCATTAAATCTAAAGTTTATCTAACGACAATTATTTTTAACTTAATTTTTTTATATTTTTAATTTTTAAATCTATGTTAGACTTTCACAAAGATAAGGCAATATTTTTTTTGTGACGATATCAAGCTGTACTATGGCTTAAAGCATTTGGATGAGAGGATAGACAGTATACAAGGAAAAAAAACTTCCATTAAAATTGTACTACAGAACGTCTACTGCCTTCCAGCTATTGGAATTACGTTTACACACTGTCTGTCTGGTCTTGTTCCGGCATTCTACGAGTATTTTTATAAATGCAGGAAATACCTAAAGTATAAATCTATTTTAGTTTTTTTAAGCTGATTGTTGTGTATACCAAGATAAGTAGAGAGAAAATAGAGTTTGTGCTCTCCATTCGTACTTTCCGCCCAATTTTCAAAGGGAAGTGGCGAAACTCACCGCTGCGCTTTATCTTATAACCAGATCAAGGAAATAATAATAATTAATACTTCTAAATACAAATTGAACTCACAACAGATGACGTGCTCCGCCACTATACATATAATGACTCGAGTACTTTGAGATTAGGACCTTCCTGCCTATAAAAATAAAAAAAAAATCTTTTTAAAATTTACATTATTTTTTATATTACAAAAGTATGTTAATAAAAATATGTTTAAAGATTCCTTTTAGCCACTTCCTTCTGGCCACTTATTTCTATCGAAAACATACCCTAAATGAAATGCTATACAAGTTAATAAATAACGCGGTGAAGTTTGCGTGCGGTTGTATTTATTGCGGCTTCGAACCTGCTATCCTCTGAATAATGAATCACTGCACGCGATGTTTTGTATAGATTTTGTGTTTAAAAATGGCATTTTAGTTATCAGTCCCTGTAGATAATGTTTGGATGATATTAAATATGCTTTATAACATCAATTATCGAATTAAACTCTAAAAAACTGCAGCTTCAGACTGTATCATGTATATTGGAAAACAGGCAAAGAATTCCATTCCAATAATTCAAAAAGGAACAATCGAATGACTGAATTGACTGACAAGCTAGATTTTTGCATTGCTTCAAGAGACCATAGACGTGAATATTTGATATTAATTTCAGTATTTCAGTATTCAGAATTTTGAGGTATCAAACCTCAACGCCATCTCGAGATGCTTCTTGAGATCTTGACAGATGGACAGATGAACCACAAAGTGATCAAGTGATAAGGGTTACGTTTTCACCTTTTAAAGTACGGAATCCTAAAAAAGTACCAGGATAATCTATAGATTACCTATAGCTAAGCGTCAATCACAATGTAAATATCACTTTAATCTAGGCTTTAAATTTATTGCCCCATTAAAGTTTATCCTGTGGCCGCGACTGTCGTTTATTTGATACAACTAGAAACGTCAGATTTAACTGCATATTAGACAAATAACCGTTTGCTAATGGCTTTGTGTGAAACTAACTAATACAGTTATTTTAACAGCGCTTGTGACAGTGGTTAACTAAATAGTGATTGGAATTTGAATTGGATCATTTAATAATGCCGCTGCGTTTGTTTTTAACGTTAACATTGTATTTTTATATTTTATTATAAGTTATAGTTTCATAGAATTTTGTGTTGCGTGTAGCGTGGCGGAATTTAACGCCGATTTTTACTTCACTATCATAACAAAGAAAAAAAATTAATTACTAGCGGCCCGCCAGCGCCAGTAACGGAAATATAAACGTAAATAAATATTTCACATCCTCGAGTGGGGATCGAACCCACAACCTTCGCGTTACATTCACACCCTTGTGTCGTTGCGCCACGACGGCTTCATTTCATATAAATTTTTAAATTAATTACATTTATACTATTGTAACAATAAGTATAGGATACAGAAAAAAACTGACGTTAAATTAGCAACTGAAGTACCGTAATAATAGACTGTTACTTAACTAGTAAAGGTAATTTAAAGAAGTAAAGAGGGTGAACCATTTAACAACTAATAATTTATTTATTTATATAAATAAATAAATAAATATTTGGCATTTATTTATATAAATAAATAATAAATAATATTTATTTATTTATATAAATAAATATTTTCTTTCGGTTACAATAGAGTTGTCCAAGCTGTGCGTGTTGAGCCAACTCATCTTGATTTCCGTTCCAATGGGTATCGTCCTCCAAAAAGACCAGAAAAAAATCATGTATAACATTTAAATATTAATTGGTGTTTCAAATACGCCAATCAAGCTTCAATTTGCCACTTAACACTTTGCCACGTCACGTCATATAGAAAACACAAATATTGGGGCGGAGAGTAGAGTGATTTACTCGTTTTACAAAATGCGTCAGATGCGTTAGTTAAATCTCATTTATATAACAGATATATAATATTAATAGATTAATTATTTATTAATAAAAATATTAAAAGATGCATATGTTCCAGCCCTTATCCCTTACAATTACTTGATTAATTAGACCGTCTGTAGTGAATTTAATTGCTATTGTATTCAATAATGATTGAATTTTTTAATAAGTGTCAGCCAGGAACTGTGGGACGGTTCATTTTTTAATTGTCGCTTACAAATTGTATGCTTCTTTCTTTTAACTAAATTACTTGAAGTGACGCAGTTAAAGAAAAGTATGCCCTGTTGGTGGAGTTTGATGTTTCAGTGATGCAATGATAATAGATTCAAATACATGCGAATATTTCTACTAATATTTTTGCTTTCACTCTTCACTCGGGATCCCGCAAATGCTAGGGTAAGCAGAAAAAAAAACATAGCATCAAAACACTCCGTTCTCCACTTTCCGAAATTTTAAAAGCTTAGTGACGTAACGCAACGCTGTGCTTTATATGATAGAACGGTATATGTTTTTATATGATAGAAACATCTTTGGTATATTTTTAATTAACGGATTGAATATAAATTGGAAAAGAAAATTAAGGGTGGTGAATAGGTGAATATGGAGTCATACAAATATGGGAGTCACACAAGAACTAGTCAACACACGCAACTTTTTTAGCTTGTATAGCAAACCCTGTGTTTGAACCGGCTTCTGTGAGGAGGAGGTTATCCATTCGACTGCATTGTTTTCTTTTTTGATGTTTATTAGAATCAGAGTTTATGTATATGTATATATAAACAGATTTTGATGATTCTTACCATCATGCTCATTTTTTATCGAACCCATTTTAATTTAGTACTTTTATGGTAATGTCATGCAAAATACAAAATCACGTAAGTTTTAAGCTTGCTTTAAGTATGCTCAGTGGGCGGGTCCGACTCGCGCTTATCCAGTTTTTTATGTGAAAGGATACACGTCAAGAGTAGTTGGTCGAAAGTTTGATATAGTTCTGATTTTGAAATCCAGTGGAAGTGGGTTTGTTTTTGTTAAAAATGGTTCCGTTCCCGTACAAGCTTTGAGAATTTTCCCACACGTACTTACATATCAAATTTCAATTTTCTATCCAGTAGTTTGTCTATCAGTCTTTCGGTAATATTCTGTATATTTATAATTGAAAAAAATATATACATACAAATGTAAACCTATAATCAAAATAAGACATTTATATCCCATCAAAAACTTAGACCAGGTCAAACAAGTGCTTTGCATGCTGAATGTATTTTATTCCAACCACGCCTATGACTTTTCTCGTTCTCAGAACGGCTGCCCTCACAACTTTTGATGCAAAGAGAATTGTCGGTTATAATAAGTTTTGGCAAACTCAAAAATATTTTTTTTTATTTCAATTTGGCCGGTTTGTTTGCCAAATTACAAGTAATAGGTTCAATATGCGTGCAGTACAAATTTACATTATATAAGTTTTTTCTTTCCACGATTTTTCCTAGTCTATTTATGTTTTAAAATGCATCGGTAAAAAGTTCCAGCACTCAACACTCCTGGAAATTGGGTTCTTAACTCTCTCTCTCTCTCTCTTGCTGTACACAGAAGAACTTCGCGCTTGATCTGGGTGCCAGAGCGAAGAAGTGAAAATAAATAATTTATTCCCCCGAGTGGGATTCGTAATATACCTGAGAAGCAAAAATATCAGTACATTTTTTAATAGCGGATAGGTCCTAAAAGATCTATTAAAACCCTTATTGTAATGTGAAACATCAAAATACCTTTTAGCATTTAGGAATATTCGGACCGAAATTATAGAGAAAAAGCAAAAGCCAATAGTATTGACTAATGCGTATCTCGGAAAGCATATTTCGGTCTCTTGGTACCAAAAATTGGAGACCGTCAACAAAAAATCTCCATAGAATAAGTGAAATAAAACTTTGATTGAAAAAGTGCTCATCAGCAGAACTACCTTCCTTGTAGTCCTTGGTACGGGATATAAAGTAGGCTGATTTTTTTGTTAACTACTCAAAAGTTGCTGAAATATATTTTAATGTTTTTTTGTAAATTTTGAAAACATCTCTCATTACATATTTCTAATAATATGCACAAAAATTACTTTTAGATTTTTTTGCCACGTTACTTATATTGGAAAGACGGAAGCTTAAGTCACTAATAATATTTTTTACCTTTATCTTTTGTACCTAGAGGGCGAGGGGAGAGCCAGAACCAATTGACACATTAGCTACATTTCTCTTTCACCTCGTCCACTGTTATCGGCCTCAATGAAAATGAGATTTAAAAAAGTTAAAATCTTACATCAAATTAAATATTATTTGCACTTTTTTGTTGACGTTACATAGCATTAACCCTATTACAGCATAGTTTGGCCATACGCCTAATACAACCCTCGTATCTGCGCTAGATAGCCGGTCTCCATGCTATTTTTATTTACTATTATTTAATAGAATAGAATTTGAAGAGAAACTTATTTTAATAGTATGAATAAATTAATTGTGACCTAGTAAAACACATAACGTAAAATATAGTTTTTTCTGCAGAAATTTTATAAGATATTATCTTAGTGCTCTCCTACACTCTCTAATTTATTCCGAATTTCAACATACCTGTAGTTTCATCTGTATGTTGTCTGTCAGTCACTCAGTGATGATAGAGCGTTATCTATATAAATAAATAACGTTAAAATTAACTATTTATATAAAAGATGATAAACGGCGTTAAAATAACTTCACTGATTAACGTATGGAGATCTTGTTATGAAACTTTTAACTCCACTCAAGTGGATAACGTTGAGATTCATTAGAGTTGGAAAAGTTCATATAGTGTCAAGTACCCACGTGTACACATTTTTAAAGTATTATATTATTATAATCATCGTCTAGTCGCTACGTTAAATTATGTTTTAAATATTAGTGAGATGTTTTTTAGCTTCACGCTGTACACACAATCCTCCTCCTCCGAAGTGTTCTAACACTATATTCTCTCTGCCTATGCAGGATGCAGTGAAGCTGATAAATAAAAGTGAAACTAATCTGTAACAATATAAAGAATATATCTGGTCCAATGACATGTGCACTATTGGAAAATCTATCGTGTTACAATTCATATAAGAGTGCAAGGGAATGTTCAAAAATCGCACACTTTATTTGAAAGCTTGCAGTTCATGAATACATAAAAGTTAGTAGTGCTACTCTCATTTTTCGAATTTTTAGGAGAGTCTGGCTTCCAAAAGTAATTGACCATAACAACTGCATGTATTTCTTCATAATAATAATATATTTGGCGGCATTGACTGTCAGGCGCCTGTTCCACGAAGTCATGCGCTCTGGGTCGGGGTCGGGGCTGATGTTAAATATTTTCAAAATATTTTATCTACTTGAAAAAATGGCTTGACCCAATGGCTGTTGTATTTAAGTAAGACCTTATCTACTGCGCCATAATGGTGATTAATCAGATTAGATCAGTTACCTATTTATTGTATACATTTAAATCTGTCAATTGTGGGTTGCGGTATTGTATGGATGTACAAATAAATTAACCACAGACAGACGAATTTACCACATGTTTTGCAATAGATGCTTTTGTGATACGAGTATATGCCGTAAGTGACTAAAATATTATTTTTAGCTTTACGCTTTACGTCTCATAAGGCAGAGTACCCAGAGGAAACATAATATATATAAATATAAATAAATTTCACTTCCTCGAGTGGGGATCGAACTCACAACCATCGCGTTACAGTCACACCCTTGTGACGCTGCGCAACGACATCCTCTACGGTATCTATAAATTTATGTATATTTATAAAAGTAAATATTGTCACCCTACATAGCAGAATGTGCTCATGTCTCACACCAAGTAGCTGACCTGACCTGGCAAACACTAGCCTCTATTTACCTTAATTTTGTTCATACTCAATAAAATTTACTGAAACTTATTTCAGGGTCCTTCTGTAGAGTCAACACGAAGACCTGTAAAATCTTAAATTTACAGATCTTCGTGTTGACTCTACAGGATTCTCTTTAAATAAGTTTGAAGGTCGGAAAACTTATTAAAAGTTTGCGTTTGCCCTTCCCGACTCAAATGTCACGTAGATATATTCATGAGGTGCTGGAATATTTTGCAACAACAAGTATTCGTGACGCGGTCAAAATGATTAAGTATGTTTAAGGTTTTGCTTTTGTTTTATGGTGGGACGTAAATTTTAATAAGGTTTTGAAACCAATAAATTAGTTATAAAACTAAAAATGACTAAATTGGAGGCGCTCATGGTGCAGCGGCACAAATTTGTAAACGCGACGGTGGTGTCGGTATCCACTCGGAACAAGGCAAAGCATAGAAAGCTGCGTTGGTTCTGCTACTCAAGAAATCCTTCTGCCTTACGAAATCAGTGGAAAGTGAGGAACGGAATAGAAACGAAGTGTTTAAACATTAAGTTGATAAAATTAAGTTGCCTTGAATACATTTTAAATATAAATATTTCCTCATAGAATTTATTATTCAAAACTATCAAGTAAGTATTATGAAAGTATAAAGACACATTCTGTTTGAAGCTTGAATAAAAAAACCATAGTATTGAAATATTTCTTAAAAAATAAATTAGCTTCACGCTGTACCCCGCACACAGCAGGGTAGGCAAAAGGAACCTAGTGTTAAGACTCCCCCATTTTTCGCGGAATCCTAAAGGCATTGCGTATTAAATCAACGCCACACTTTGCCTCGAGACCAGAGCGAAGAAATGGCAATATAAATTAAAATAAATCTTTCATTACCCCGAGTGGGGATCGAACTCACAACCAGTCGCTTTACAGATACGCTTTGCGCTCTAAGATTTTCGAATATTTATTTAATTTACTATTTTCTTATCGTATTAAAAAATCGTGGTAAAACGGTACAGCATCTGACTGCAATTAAATACTGTCGGAGAATTAATTATTATTATACCGTCTCTTGTTCTTACTTCTTGTAACTTATGTTTGTGGGAAACAGAGTGTCTTAACACTAAATTCCTTATGCGACGGCAGTTTTTTTGATTGTTATGTTAGGTAATACTGGTCAATTCTGGGAGTCGTAAGCTAAGAGAACGTAGCATTACAATATTGCGTGTAAGCTCTTTGACCGCAATGCGTCACATTATAGTAGTCAAACATTTTAATTATTGTTACATAATATGTTTTTTTCTTTCTTTATATTATAAATTGTAATTTTATACCAAATTTGAACCTGCTTCGATTATAGTATGAAACCGTTAGGGATTTACAATTTCGCCCTTAAGTAAATGAACTAATAAACTAACTTAAATTAACTAATAAATCTACTTTCTTAAATTATGGTGTAAAAATGTAATATTAATTAGAGACGCATAGATTTTTATAGTTTCTAATACTTGTTTGTAAGTAAGCGAAGCGAATTACTGATAAGAACTCGAAACGTGTAAGAAAAATCAATCACACTTACATCCTTGATTGAACATGGAGTATTTTAAGTCCATTAGTGCTATATTTATATCGTGTATTGTAATAAAGGAAACAGCTGGTGTCGGAGAGAAGGCGAGGCAAGCGTGTGAAGATTATGCTCTTAATATGCTTGAGTGTCATAACATTTTATATCCAGAGAAAAGAGTTCGTGTACCTATAGACTTATTGCTGTTCCCTCATATGGTATTGATAGGATTTCGTAAGAAAAAACAAGATACGGCAATTTGGAAGTGCGGTGGATCACTGATAAGTGAAAAATGGGTGCTGACTGCAGCTCATTGCATCGAAGATCCTATTTTAGGGCTAGCAAGTGTATTAAGAATTGGCACAGCCACATTTGAATTCGACGAAGTGGATGATCTTATCCAAGAGAGGGATATAGAAGAAATTATACCACATCCGAAATACAAACCACCTTCCAAATATAATGATATTGCACTGATAGAAGCAACACCACATTTTGTATTAAGTAGAGATATAAGAATCGCGTGTTTAAATTTAAACGATGACTTGAACGAAACAAAGGCAACCGCAATAGGTTTTGGGAAAACTTCATCTACTGCATACACTGGCAGTGAAACTTTAATGAAAGT
This sequence comes from Heliconius aoede, assembly GCA_037355905.1. Taxonomy (NCBI): domain Eukaryota; kingdom Metazoa; phylum Arthropoda; class Insecta; order Lepidoptera; family Nymphalidae; genus Heliconius; species Heliconius aoede. Next base: position 3,418 of record JBAIZZ010000455.1, on the reverse strand, counting down.
GGATTTAGATATAGTCGATAATAAAATTTGTAATCGATCAGTGCGTTATTTGGTGCGACGTAAAATTTTAAAGTACGGCATAACAGAAGATCAAATGTGCGCAGGAGATTATGAAAATGGAGGTAAAGACACGTGCCAAGGAGATTCTGGAGGACCGTTGCAAGTTATGGATGAGAAAGTGGACTGTGTTCAAACGTTTCCCTTGCATAGAATAATAGGAATAACATCGTTTGGTCGAGACTGTGGAAGAAAGATGGCGCCGGGGATTTATACGAGGGTTTCAAAGTATATAGAGTGGATAGAAAAAAATGTTTGGCCTGATGAAGTCAGTCAGCCAGCCAGTACTTGAAAATATAGCTGTCATTGTAACTTGTAATAATGAATATGAGTAATTTACATACATTAAGGGATGTGCAGAGTGAATTTTATAATAAATTATAAGATTTTATTATTTGTGACTTTTAATTGAATTAAAAATTAATATGCAAGTGCTGGAGAACTACAGTATTGGATATCATCATACTATATACATCATCAGACTTTTTTAAAAAAATTTATTTATGAGAGAGGACAAGGCAAACGAGCGTTCGGGTCACCTGATGATAAGTGATCACCCCCACGACATCGTGTAACACCAGAGGAGCTACAGGTGCGTTGCCGGCCTTTAAGGTAGAGGCAGTAAGGAAGTAAGGTAGAGGAAAACGCAGTGGAAAGAGCCTCTAATTCACGCCGGTTTTAAATGCCGGGGGTGGTATTAATCTGGTGGTACTGGCTACGTGACTCTACCACACGTACTTTAGTCGCCTCTCACGACACCGACAGTACCAGGGTGATCCTATTCTAAGACGAGATCACACGGCTAGACTTATTCTTTTAACTCTAGAACTGATAAGCTTATCACGTGAATAATGATTAATAGATGTGCAATTTCACTATTGAAATATATGTTACGAAAAGGAAAATAGCACTCATGTGAAATAAATGGGTAACATAAAAAACACGAGGTTACTGCCGCAGGGGACCGACAAGAAATACATGTTGATAGTACATTCGGGAGCGGATGGATATTTTCAACTTTTCTTATGTCGCAGTTTTCATAGTGTTACATAATTTTAAAGTAATGTACATATTTCATAAGAGAACTTCTCAATATCTTCGTTACATCTAATATTTTGAAGCTGAGGAACAGAGAGTAATATAGCTGCTTTAATTAGCTATCAGGCCCCATAAGCAAAAGAAAGCTGCACTGCCTTAAAATTAATTATTTTTAATGTGATTATGTTGCTTTTTATCCAAAATAGCGTCACACTAAATTTATTGGCTCTAGTCTTTACAGTAAGAGAGTTATGGGGGTAACAAATCTTAACGTTAAGGTTTATTTTCTCATTATTTATTGAAGATATCCTTATGAAATTAATGTGAACGAAGTTATCTAAAAGATTATTATATACTTTGCATTGTAAAAAATTTGATGTTATTGAGGGCGATCCCCCCGTTAATTGAAACCCACCAAAATTATACATATACTTCGCCCATGTCTATGTATGCTGTGAGTCACAAAAATTTAGATAATAAAACGTAAAATTTAGGAGTACGTACATGCGTGTAAAAAAGTTATGTAGGGATATGCCTATCATCATACGTACGATCTCACAGCACTTCAAGCTTTCACATGTAGTATATAGAAAAAACTATTTGAAAATCACGTTTGACAAGGCGAAAAAAATAGTATAGGTTAAAGCGTAAGTTAGTACTTGCAAAAACCTTTGGTAGCTTCTACCATTACAATGAATTCTCCACAATTTAGTATCCGGCGTGTGAAAAGTTCATAATCTTTACTGTAACTTAAGCAATTCTCTTGATATAACACTGAAAAATAGACAATTAAAGTTAGAACAAGTTTAAAAAGTCCCCTTGTTAAAAGTAACACAATTTATAAGTTACACAAGGTTTTTATTTAAACTTGTGCTTTTCAACGTCAGGTATATGCGAGATGGTTTTGTATTCTGCTTTTATATGAAATGAATGTTCTATTCCAATATTAAATTTGCATAAAATCAAATTAAGCACCTTTAAGACTATTTCTTAGTAAGACAAGATAAAATATATTTCTTACTTATATTCTTAAATCATCGGTTCAGTACTGAACTCAACCTCGCACATGGCATTCAAATGGCGAAGAAATGAAAATAATTATTTCCGTGAATGAGAATCAAACTCCAAACTATCACGTTTACAGTCTGCTACACAACGACAGTCTTTAGTCTGGACAATTCTTCTGCTGTAATTAATGTCACACATTTCTACAGTTGGCTTCTAAATTTAAAAAAAAATCTCTTACTAAGGAAACATACATACGAATTTATAATTTGTAGCTTAATAATAACCTATACAACAGAACAAGCAGTAGAAAACTCATGCTCAGACAAAAAAAGATAACCAAAGAAAATTATAAATTTAAAATGTTAACCATATCTTTTGGCAAACAAATTCCTTTGAAACGGTTTTTCTTTAAGCTTCCGCCGGAAGTCGTTTCTCTATTAACGTTGTTCTTTATTCAGTTAATAGCTTTTCCTACTTAGCTTGTTTTTTCGCAATTTTCTCGTAATATTCTTCTATGGTGTCTAACCGTGATTGTATTTTTGCATGCGACGGTAAGGCCCGAATTATTCTTAATATAGGGACTCGACATAAACATGTTTTGCTGGCTAAGGATATTATTTATTAAGTAAATTATTTTATTCAGCATCACCTATACCTTGCATTGCAGGACTGGTACAGAGAGTCTAGTGTCAATACATTATGTTCTAAACTGTCGGCCCGCACTACGTCTTGCTAACTCAGGAATTATAATTACTTTAGTGGGAGATTGAATTAAAAACGACCGCAATTACAGTCATACGATTTTCCACTGCAACAAGATGCTATTACGATATGAAGGTAAAATTGGAGATCTAATGTTTTTCTCTTCCAGAAATCAGAGAGAGAGAGAGATACAGAGAGAGAGAGAGTTACAAGCAACGTATTAATATTTCATCACATCAAGTTCCATAATCTTGTACTAAGTTCGAAGACATGGCCGTATCGTGTCACGATCACAGTACATCCGACTAACATGAGCTCATACAAATATAATAGTCATGTTATATGTATGTAAAATTTGCATACGTTTATATTATAAGCATGGTTAACTTGTTAAACCGCAAGCTAGAATCTAGAGACTAGCCTATCTGTATAACACCCATAAGACATATTTTTTCATGTAAAGAAAACAGCGATAGGATTTCCCATTTTTTATAAACAATCGCCGGAACGTTAACGTTAGGTAATTAGTATTAATATGAGATCTTAATTAATTTCTTAATATAAAATAAATATATAATAAATAGCTAACTGTAGTGCGGCTACGTTTTAACTG